>JAULBM010321359.1:0-13520 GCA_032357055.1 Geukensia granosissima | reverse complement strand
CTCAATGGATTTTTTGCCAACCAAACAAAATCACAGGTAAGTGATGACATCACGCAGAATGTGAAGAGATTTTCTGGAAATCAATATGCTATTTCCCCTAGGGCAACGGCATTTCACTTTTTAAATGTCAGGTGATATTCTTAGACAAAGTGCAGCTTACCCTTACGATTCAGAATATATATGGTTTCGGTCAAGTTAAACTTGAGGTAAAATGACTAGACAAATTTGAAAAACAAAAATTTCATAGAAATGAAAGGAATTTACTTCGTATGTTGACACCTTAAAAGTCTTCTCTGAAACAACAAGACCAAATACAACTAATCTTGACAAACTGCATCTTTGGAAGGTCCTTTACAAAGTTTTCTCATTTCATCCAGATCTGTCTACAAACTTGGCTGCCATGCCTATGGCCTAATTTATCTGTCTGTCTTGCTGAAATTGAAATATCTATGAAAGTTCCTTTACACAATTTCATTGCTTCATCCAGATCAGAATAACAAAATGTGGCTTCAACAGACAATTCTTTTGTCTTATGGATTGATTTTTAAAAAGTCTTTTCCTCTGAACCACAAAGCCAAATAGAACAAAACTTGATGGGAAGCATCTATATAGTAGGTCAAATACAAATTTCCTCATTTTGACCTAATCGGGACTACAAACATGGTTGTTACAAGCAGTTCTTGGTTCTGATTGGCTGATTTGAAAAAAGTTACATTTTTTTTAACGATCCGAATAAAACATGACAGACAGCAGCAATTCTATTTTCTGTTTGACTGATTAAAAAATTCTTATAGTACTATACCTTCTTAAATTACCAAACAAAATGAACTGAAACTTTATCACAAGCATCTTTGGGGGTTCCCTCTAACAGATTCTTGACTTTTTTATACTAATCAGACAACAAATATAGCTGTCATGGAAATTTTTTTTTCTGAATTGATGATTTGCGAACATCAACTGCTCCAAATAGGCTTATGTTAATAGCTAATTTTTTTTGTGAAGCATTCGTTGTAGATTCTTCATAAATTTTGTTCAGATTTGAAAACAAAATGTTGTTTGATGAGCCAATTCAAATAAAAAATTTAATCTCATGAACTTCTAAAAGCTTATTGGAGCTAAATTTTGCAGAAAACATTTTTAAAAATCTTTATAATTCAAAAAGATTTTAATTTTTACAATCACTGAAAAATTTCATACAGAAAATTCAAATGGGGCGGGCCTTTGACAATTCTTTTTTTCTGACAGGTTACCCCGGTAATTAAAAAGTTATTTGAACCTTCTTTCATGAAAAAATTTTGGTTACAGTCAATATATGAGTTGCAGTCAAATAAAGTCCATGGCCATGTTTGTAAATGATAGTCTCAGACTTTTGAGCCTTTAGTTTGTATTCTACTGTCACTTGGTGGGTAGCTGTCTTATGGACAATCATGCCACATCTACTATTTTTATATTATCTAAAAAAAGGTGTTAATTCTCCTAGAGGTTAAAACGATGTGTAATTACAAAATGGTATACGTATAACTATTTGTCTGGAAAGCCAACCCAGATTAAAAGAAGCACTTGTTTATTGACTCCTGGCAAGAAAGATTTTAAGGAGTCATAATATTTCTAGTAGTATTTGGGACCCACATTTTAATAATAAGTATTTGATAGTAAATCTTAGACAAAAAGATTTTTAACTTAATTTCCCATAGGGTCCTTTTTGTTGGACTAAGTTTGGCTGTGGCAGTTGTCTGACGGATTTAAAAAAACATGAAACAACACAATGCAGCAATTTCATTGTCAGTATTAGAACTGGAAGTTTTACAGAATCCATATCACGTGCCTTCTGTTGGGGCAATGCAATTGCCTTTATTGGGTGCAATATACAGCCCTAACAGGAAGAAGTGTTAATCTGGCAAATAATGACACATGGTTTTAAATATTACATTCGCTTGGAATAATTTTTTTTACACATATGATGTTAGTTTTTTTTCTCTAAAAGACAAAAACTAACAGCAAAAGCTTGCCTTTAATTGAAGGGCATGAACTTTATTGTCTGTCTTTCGACTTAACGATTCTGTCTGCCCCTTTGGTATCATCGAATTCCTCATATATCAAAACAGACTACCGGGTAATACACAAGAAACTTGATACAAAAACAATTGGCCGACACGGTCAATAATTTGTTTCACTTTGCATTCCTGCGAACTGGTCTTGAGGTGTTAAGGACCCTAAAATTTTAAAAAGCATATCAAAGATGAAAGTTTCATTATAATTCTGGTTCTGTTCAGGATTTATTGCACTATAGCCAGAAAGAGTACCGAATGCTTCACTGAACTGGGTTCTGATTTTCGTGCTTATTAAATGTGATTTTATCGTAACCAGATTTCCAACATTTTGACTTCGAGCACCGCTGACGAGTTGTAAACTAATGAAATGGCCATACAGTGCATCACACAGATATTGGTGTTTTGTGATACATTTAGTCCCAAGTCATACACAATGAGATATTGGAAAGGAGAAAGTTTGACCCGTATCGAAAAAGCTTTTTACTTTTTAAGTCATTTAGTTGATTTTAAGTGATTAAACCAGGAGACATATCTACCAATGACGCGAGCAAAAATGAATAGAATGGTATGCAGTCGGTGAGAGTACAGATGAACTGATGAACAATTGCTGAAAACCAAAAAATCTTATAGCATGTTTCACTTGTAGTCGAACAAATCAGTGCCCTAACAAATTACAAGGCAGCAAAATCTTAGACCACAGGCAAAACAGAAAACAGAAGCGTTCAAAGAGCATAACTTTCTACAAATTAAGATTCTTAATGTGGAAGACCCTGTTTGTAATTATTGCAAAAGCACTGAGACGTAACATTTAAAGTCTTGACGTTTCTTCTTTCCTTCTTTTTAAGATCGTGTTCATTTTTCAATACAAATAGTTCAATGTAAAAAATCACATTTTTGCGAAAAATAGAATTAATACCAGAACGAACAAAAAGAATTTCAGCAGAAATACACACTATATTTGCCATTTTTGCCATTTCTATTAAGTATTTATTTCGTTTGTTGCCTATTTGAAAGTTTTTTAAAACATGATCGGTATGACTTACCCAGTAAATAGAGAACGCTGAGAAGAGTTACATCGTATCGCTTTTTCGCGATCGTTCGTTCCGTTCAACAGTTGGCAATAAAATGTTATTTTGCCTATCTCGACCCACAGAGCTGGCCCAGCACCATCCCCAGGTGGCTTATAGATGGAGCCCTCTCGTTGTTGGGAGGGGGCTGACAGGTCATTGTACGGAAAGCCTGACCGTGGACCATAGTGGGTGACCTGTGTTGAGAAGGCTACGCCTCCTGCACGTTAAAGTTCCTTTTGTAGATTTCGAAAAAGAGCATGTTAATGCCGCTACAAAAGTCTAAATTTTTCGTCCCTACCCTTCCCTCTCATTTTTCAATGGCAGTCAAAAATCTTTGCCGTATTTTGTCCCACCCCACCCCCACTTTCGATTATTTTGATAATTGTTGAACTTGTTCTCGTCCTGAGTATGCATGTAATATTTACCTCCGGACTTCAAGCAACCAACAATCAGTCGTTCCTTCCAACAGTTGACAATCGAATATTTTGCCGAGTCACTGTTTAATTAATTATTTAAGAATTTTTCCACGTTCAGTACTATCTGCACCAAAGATCTCCACAATAAGATTTTATTCTGGTACTTTTTTTACCATTAATATCTTTTACGGCGTTTTATAATTCTGTTGACGACCTAGTCTCGTCGCAAATTTCCGGCACCTTTTATTGCAATTTGTTATGGCTGCATTATCCCTTTTTTACAGTACACCGTTTACGTTTACAGCTTTGCTATAAATGATTTATTGCATGCCAAAGAAAATTTTTCATTTCAAATACAAAGTTTTCTCTGAAAAATTGATGAAGTGACATCATGCAATCCCCAGCGTTGGTCTTGCTTTAATAAATGAGTTTTATGAAAAATGACGGACAATTTCAATGTAGTTTTTGAGACTGTGCTGTAATTGTTAACAATTACAATAGTCTGTGTTTGAATAAAAACCAATAAATGGCATGCCTCTGTAATTATGGTAAATACTGAGGTTTAATTTGATAACATTTTTACATGTAAGGTAAATACTCTGTGGTCGCTTAGAGAACGACTTCGAGTTGATATTAATTAGAGTGTATGAATTTTTTCTTTAATTTAAACTGCGTAACTGAGTTTTACATAACACATCCTATCCCGTTTCGGTTTCAATATTTAAAAATAATTTGATATTGCCAACTTACATACCAGACGTAAACAATAAAACGAGATAACATTTGGACATTTTGGGAATAACCGTACGTTTTATTATGGCGGCTGGGTGATAGAAATAGCCGTTCTATTTCACCACCTGCAGGTAAATTCCCTACTAAAGAAAAAATCTCCGCCACGGTTAGAGGGGCGTCCGTTGGTTGGGCGGGATGTATAAACTCTCAACAACGTTACCCCTGTGTCCAATGTTGGAAGAATGCCACGCTCTCAGCAGGTTAAAGATCCGTAATGAGTGGTTGTTGGTGATGCTTAAGCTAAATTTCCCACTCCTGTCCAAATTTGGCATCCTTTGGCTAGAAAATT
Source organism: Geukensia granosissima (assembly GCA_032357055.1). Classification (NCBI taxonomy): domain Eukaryota; kingdom Metazoa; phylum Mollusca; class Bivalvia; order Mytilida; family Mytilidae; genus Geukensia; species Geukensia granosissima. Next base: position 8,902 of record JAULBM010321359.1, on the reverse strand, counting down.
TCCCTGAACAACCCTTTTTGATTTTTTTTTTTTTTTTGATAAATTGTTCTCGTCCTGAATATGCCGCTGGACGTTTAAAACCAATCTTATCAATGAATTCTTTGTGCGAATTTCACACTGTATCTATTTGCGCTCATAAATTTGAGCAATTTTCAAGAAATTAAAACACTTCGATGTATTCGAACCTAATATTTAACCATCATATTGCAAATGTCAGCGGATTCTGTTCCTATGCCAGTCGAGACTTACTATTGGCTTTGACATATTAAATGACCGAGTGACACGACGGGTGCCACTAGTGAAGCCACTAGTGCCACAAGTGAAGCAAGAGCTGCATACCATTCCGAAGCACTCGTGTTTATACGGTTCGTTTTCGTTTATTTGTAGTATGTGTATACTACACGCTGTCTCTTTGTTTTGTTTTGTTGGTCATTGTCTTGCCTGTCTTCTGACATCACGATTAAGATTGATTGATTGAATGTTGCTTAACGTCCAGTGGCAAATATTTCATGCATATTCAGGACGAGCGCATATTAATGAATGATGATGATGAAACCTGCTTTGTACTAGATCGACACGCTAAGCCGGATTTTTAACGTGCTAGCGCACTCAAGCAACAGTCCGCAGGAAGACATTCCAATTTTACCAGACACATTATTCTGACTCTTGGCCAACCAGTCTTTGCTCTTACTCCTTAATGCTGCGTGCTTAGCGGAGAAGCAGCAAATACCAATTTTAATATCTTTGGTTTGACCCGGCCGCGGATCGAACCCACGACCTTCCGCACTCGAGGCGAGCACGCTAACCATTACACCACTGAGGCGGTCATCATGATTAAGATACCAAAGGGTTAGACAGAAATCTGGTTAAACTTTACCAAACTGCCAATAAACGAAATGTCGCACCAGTCAACTAATACTGAATTCTCGAGGGGTAGGTACAAATGAATAATCAATTTGCTTCAAATCACCTAAATTTTACGCAATTACAACTAAAAGTTCATTTTTGTCTGATGAACTGGAGGATTTTTACGGTAATTCGTTTCTACAAAATCTCTCTAATTAAATATAAGAAGTCGTTCCTTGAATTTAGCATGCAAATTATTTCACTATAGTGGTTGATGGTGTTTAACGTCCTACTCAGCTACTTGATTCTCTCAGTAGGATGGTCCCAGGTGAAACTAGTGGCCGGTATTTTTGTATCCTATGCGTGTAGATATTCATATAATTTGTTCATGAGCGTGGGTTTGTTTTTGTTAATTTGTCACCTGAACTGGGTGTTGTTCATTCAAGAAGGCATCGTTTTGTTGACTTTCTTTAATTTGCTGTTACAAAGGTTCTTTTTAAGGGTCACTGCGCCGAACAGTTCAGACTGGTTCCGCTGTGAAGTGATTTTCATGGTTGCGTCCTACCTCAATACACTGCAGCAGGGCTGGATGCCAGTGGTTCACTACGTCGAGGGCGATGTAAGAAGTTGGCCAGTACTTCGCCATTTCACGCTATACTACGGTCGAAGTCTCTGCTCGGCAGCACGTGTTGCTGCTTTCAGAACAGCTACGTGACTGACGTGAAAGTGACGTTATTTCACGGTTTTTTGCAAATCAGAAAGTTGTAAATCGACTGAAGCATGTGGGATGGTTTTTTGATACCATTATAATTGCAAAAGATCAAAGATTAATTTGAAGACCAGTACTAATTAAATTAGGATTTGTTTTGATAATGAATATTAAGATTATTATAACGATGGTTTTGCATGCAAATTTTAATGCTGAACATTTTATGACATTATAATGAAAATTATATAATCTTGGTTAAAAAAAAGAAGGAAATAAGCCAAAAAAATTATATAATTAAAGTTTTACGTGATTACTTCTTTGCCTCTTTTGTATCTTTTAACTTTCAGATCACTGCCACTGTTTAAGATTAAAATATTGGGGGTATTCTGAGGCGGATCCAGACTTTTAGAAAAGGGGGGGGGGGTCACTTTTTGTGGACCTCTGAATTCATTACTTTTGTCGATTTCTAAAGGAGATTATGACCAAAATTGAACCCAAACTTCTCCCTTTTTTAGCATTTTTTTGCGTTTCAAAAGGGGGATGGCCCCCCTGGATCCGCCACTGGGTATACCAAATTTTCCCATAAATATTACATGTATTATGACCTTCGTTCTGCTGTTTATGTGTTTCAAGATGTACGCTCTCAATAGAATAGCAGCATTAGCATTAACGCATAAAAAGACGATGATACAAACAGCAGAAGAAGTGTTAATTTCTAAACAATTCGACATTTGGCTTCTCTGGGGAATACCACATCAAATTCCGGTGTAATCTCTGAAAAGTTTACTCTTCGCTTAAGTCTTTGTAGGACTGTTGAACGTCATGAGAACGTGAAAGCTGGAAAAAATTTTAGCGTAGTCATTGAGTTGAACCCTTATTGAATCCCTACCAGCACTAACGGAAATAAAACCATAAACAAGACTACAAAACAACTTTTCTGCGATGCATTACTTTTGCGCCTTTTTTATTACACTAGTGCTTTTTTTATTACATTTGCGGCTTTTTAATTACATTTGAGTCCTTTTATAGTATGCACCACTTTCCCACTTCTGTGCGGATTGAATATCAAAAAAGAATTCGAAGATACCAAAGAGGCAGACACAGGAATCGTTAAGTTGGAAGACCGACAAGACCATAGCCAACAAAATGAAATGAAAGACAAACAGAATATAAAATATTACAGTTTAAACTAAAGCTGGAGTAACACCATCTGGATTTTCAACTTTCAAGATGATCATACTGTAATAAAAAGAATTGATTTCTTGAATTTGGATCATTTTTAACATATATGATTTAGTTTTTTATGAACATACAGAGCATATATTTTTCTCACTTTAAAAGCGTCATGGGTGTAATATTTTGATAAATTCTATACCGACGCAGTGCGGCACATGCAGTTGTTGATTTAAACTATTTGGTCAAATTATCGAGGACAAAAGTAAGGCAACAACCATTTTCTTATCTTCTGGGATTTTTTTGAAAAAATATTTTAATGGCCTAGCTGACAGAAAAAAATTTAAACTTTGCATTGTAGTTGAAAAAAAATTATGCTGTCACCTGCTAGAAAAAATTAGATGTTCGAAACACATCGGTTAATATAATTGTTATGAAAGAGTCAATGGGTACTGAAAAGGCTGATAACATTATGCCCAACAGAGAAAAGAACAACAACAAACAAACCAACTAACAAACAAAACAAAACAAAACAAAAACAACACACAGAACACCAGGTTGATAGATTGATTTTGAATCAACATTTTATGGCAGAGAAAAAGATTAATGAAACGAAAGTGGGATAGGATTAAATACGGAAACGACTTTTAAATCGAATGTTTAGTGTCTTGTAGCGCGACCCAAGTGCCACGCTTTTTCCAAATCTACAAAGCGGGTCTTTAACATGACGGAAGTGTTGGAGATTCAGAACACATTGGATGAAACTTTGTACATCCCGCCAAAACCAAGGTATGTCGCATTTATGAAGCTTTATTTCCTAGCAAAAAATTAGTAAGATATTTAATAACACGAACTGGATACTCTCGGCTTGGTTAATTATTTATAATTCGGCCCAACCAACGAATGATCCTCATAGTGAATGATCCCTATGGAAGGTACGCTCCCCCGTAAAAAAATTAATTTTCACCCATAAGGGTACCTGCCATAAGGGAACCATGCAGGGGAATCCTGTCCTCAAGTACCCGTGTGTGACGTGTTTGGCGAGTGCCACGCTCCTTGCACATAAATACCCCTTTTATAGTTTTCGTAAAAGAGTTGGTTTATGCCGCTTCAAAAGGCTAAATTGTATGCCCCTACAAAAGGCTAAATTGTATGCCCCTACCCATCACTCCCTTTTAACAGTGGCAGTCAAAAACCGATGCCCTGTTGTGTCCCATATCAGTCCCTTTTTCGATATTGATCATTGTTGAACTTGTTCTCGTCCTGAATAAGCATGAAATATTTGCCACTGGACATTAAGCAACCAACAATCAATCAATATCTTGAAGACACAAAAAGACGTCTTGAAATTATCGTTTTTTCAGGTTATGTCCCGATGACTTTTGTCTGGAGACACATATCCTATGTCTAAATACATGATATGTATATTTCTTAAGACATGATTTTTATATGACACGTCTTTAAGTCTAAAGATGTGTCAAGACATTGGTGATCATTTACTTTGTTGAAAATCACGAAATCGGTTCTAATGATCTTTGGCAAAAAATGACAAATCACGTGACTTCTAGATCTTATTGCATCCATATGTCAATTGATCGGAATATACAAACATAGAATTTCATTTTACGTCAACAATTAAAAGATTGTCATTAACTATCAGAGGCAATTAAATTAATGGATACGAGACACAGCTACTTTTAGTAATGACAGAATGGTTCAGTCATTCCGGAAATCATTCCCGTATTGCAACAAAATATCTTGCAGAGATCAACCAACGGTTTCTATTCTGCTTAATCAAAACTAATCTAATAATCAAAGTTTTTTTATCTAGAAATCCGAGATGTAGGTAAAATCAAAATTCGTCACAATTAAGAGCGGTTCGGTTATAATACATTTACCCCTATACCAGTTGCAAAAAGCCCCAAAAGTATATAAAAGATCTCGTAAAAAAGGCACACACAAGTTTCGTGAAATTTCAAAGATTCTTTAATATATTCCATATCACAATTTAACAAAATAGTTTCAACAAACCGTATTTTGAATCTGTAAGTAGCCACTGAATACGGCTTTGTCGGGCGACAGCACTGGCACGACAAAATTTTAAAAACTGAGATTTCCGTAAAAATTGGATACATTAAAATTGTGATGGCTCAAAAGATGTTTAAACCTCTATTAAAATTTCAAGACTAATAGCTGTTGGATATGAAACGCCATATTGATTTCGTTTCGAAGCGGAGTAATATCTTCCTGCGAATAATTGACCGTCGAATATAATGGCTTTAATAACCGACTGATCAGTGTCTGATTTGTTGGGACATTTTTATCGAGTTTTGGACATTTTTATTGAGTTTTGGACATTTTTATCGAGTTAATGATGATTTCTACAATCCTGTTCAAGGTCTTACTGTCGATCCGCAATCTTTTCTCAGACGTCTTCCACCTTTCAAAACCCCGAGTTTGTCATCTCTTGAATATCCCACCTTTTTTTCTATCTTGAAAGACTTTTACTCGAGGACACCATTACGTATTTACTATTGGGTTCATGTCGTACCCCTTACTCTGGGTTTTCTTCAACAACTCTTTTCTTTTACCTTCCATCCTCTATCCTTTTAGTCACACCCTTGGATATTTTTGAAAAAAGTAGATATTAACAAAAAGTTTTATATACGAATATGTATCCTAGCAACGCGGAGACAAAAACAATGTTTTGTAGTTTCAAACATTTACATTGTAGGAAAATAATTGTGGAAACAAACAACAACGTTGGAAAATATCAGCAAACTAAAAAAAAAAAAAACTAAGGAAACTTGCGGCGGGAAAGGTCAATCGGAACACGCTCGTATATTTCCGTCATTCTTCGGATTTAACCGGTCACTTTACCGGATTTTTATGACGGAAATGGCCGATGTGATCAGATTGGGGAAAGGTGTGGCTTTTTTTTTGAGGAAAAAAATATTTAACCATGTAACCACAGGAAGAACTATGACACCGTTGAATCATACCTTATGCAATAATAAAGCATTTAATATTGGGGCTTTATTGTTTAACTAATGAATATTTATTATGTTATAGCAAACTCTTATTAATATTTCAATACATTTCGTGACAAATTTTGGGATTTTATTATATAAGAAGCCGGTTATGCTGGCAATAAGTATTGTCAACTCACGCTTTACGATAATCTTACCGATTTTAAAGTAATTATTTGTTGCATTTGTAATGAATTATGGGTGTGCATTTAGAATATAAAATGAATTTTTAAGCAAATTCATTTAAAGCTACAATTGTCCGTAAACTATGTAAATTATACGTTATTTTTTTCCATTTTATAGCAAGATAAAAGGAGCTCGAAGATAGCAAAGGGGCAGACAGAAATCGTTAAGTCAGAAGAAAGACAAGACCATGGCCAACAAAATGAAACGAAAGACTAATATAGAGCACACAAGGGAACAAGGGCAAGGGATCGAACTTACGAACTTCCGCTCTCGTGGCGAGCATGCTAACCATTACACCGACCAGGCGGTCAGAGCTGTAGAGGAAATGTCAAGAAGGTACTCCAAACTACTCCAATATGTTTTAAGAATTCAATCAAAAAAATTATCAGAATTTTAGGTTTAAGTGATAGATACGGAAAGCCCCATATTTGGCCCAAATTTTAGATTTTATGATACAACGTTGTTGGTTAATAATCGTATTTTAATCAGTCATAACTTAAACATATAAATATTTATTATTTCGATAAAACAGCACGCCACATTTGACTAAGTCAACAAGAATGTAGCATTTTCTGTGAAAATACAAAATTTTATAAGGTGTTATGTTCAAAATAAATATGAGCACACAAAAACATAACAAATATTTTTAAATACTAGTAAACATTTGTACTCGATAGACCGTTAATTGTGCATTTGAAGCAATTTTATGTGCCATCTGTCCGTTGTAGAACCAATTTAAAAAAATATGTACATTTTTCAATACAAACGATAAAGAATGAAAGATATTAGACACTTTTTATTTACTTTTTTATTTTTATTTTTTATTCTTATGTCGATATCGTGGCTTAACTACTATTGATATTTTCGACAACGAACATTTTCAAAACAGAAAACAGATTGGATTATAAACCTAAATTTAGATATTTGATTTGTACCGAAGTAAACCCTTTAATCAAATTGTTCCTGTTTCATGAAAGTTTTCCTGAAAACCACTTTGCGTTTTTTTTAATTTGTTTTTTTTTTCATGCACAATTGTTGTGAGAACAAAATAATTTGAAAACCCTAAATATAAAACCGCTGCACCCGGATACTCATTTATGTAGGAAGCAATATAATATAATAATTATATTTGCTTCTAATTAATGTTTGATATGCTCTCCAAATTACACGACGAATAAAACTCGCGGTTGCACACCAACGCCATATTTGTATTCCGCATCAAATGACAAGTCAAGCTTTATTTGGAAAATAATAGGAAATTTAAGCTTCCATTGACATTGCTGTTTAATTTCCCTAGAGGTGACAAGTCACAAAATAATGGCTCAGCAAAGATCGCTATTTAACACATTCCTGTCTCCGCGTTAATAATTTTCATTTCTATGATTTTTCCGCGGGATTAGCCGGTGTACACACACAAAGAGGATATCCAATGATATACACTACCCTGAGGGTATTCAAATGTCCATTTTCTCTGATTAATAACGTTTCACTACCTTATGCTCTGTCATCTCGAAATTATTGTAATTTTCATGATGACTTGAACAAAAGAGATACATATCGATGATTGCCATCTATATTTCCATGATGAATGGATGGGTTTGTATCATGTTTATGTCATGTATACTTTTATTTTGAAAATTAGTCATCACTTTCAATTAATATTTTTAGATAAAAATACAATGGCTACAAACTCCCGCATAGTTTGACCTATGGCATTCCATTTGTTCTGGATGTTGATGCCCTTTTGGTTTTAATGCTCGCAAAAATTATACAGTATTGACTTTAGTCCTGTAGTCTCGGCCTGTCCGTGATACTCTGATTGAGAATATCTGTGGGAATTTATTGTAAATGCTAGCCCCAAAATTCGAAAATAAGGTAACGGGACACACAGGTTATAAGTCATGGGGGTTAATAGAGTTGGTCATAAAACGTTGTTGTATCTTCTTGAGGTGAGGACACGCTGTTCATATAGGAACAAAAGTCGTCTAAGTTGTGCAATAACAATAAATAAATAAATAAATAAACAAATAAACACAACAAACAAACAAACAAACACAAAAATGATAAGCATGCAAGAGAAAACTTAAAGGCGCACTCATTCTTCAAGGAGAAAAATATTGTTTAAGGTACAGAGGATATTGCTGTTGGGCTGCTGAACATGTTTTTAGTAGAGTTAGGCCTACTTCCTGTTTTCATTGAATGTTTAGAAATATTCCGATTCGAAAACAAATCAAACTCAATATCTACCTGTTTAAGGTTTATTAAAATAGTTATGATAGTTTTATTTTATGTTTATACTGTTATTGAAATATAATAAGAATAAAAAATACTGTGTTAGCATGCTCGTATTTTGGATGTTTCAGTTGTTGTATTTTAAAATACTAGTATGATTTTTTGGGGGTCTAATTGGGGCCCTATCGTAGTTCTTCCATTACACATTCCCTCAGATTTAGTAAATGACTTCTCTATTTTGAAGTGTTCAAAGTTATTTCGATGTTTCTGTGTTTGTTTCCTTTGTGTTTGTGTAGCAGTAAAAGTTAAGATCGTAAACCACCTGGTCGAGTTGCACAAGAGATTATTCTTGTCAAGGATATATATTTCCCTTATCTTGGAAAAACATATGAACAACCATATCCGAGAGAACATATAACTTCTGGGCAGTTGCATTAGAAATAGTCTGTTGTTTAAAAATATCTGGACATACTTTTACTTTACAATAGTGGTAAACATATTTACAGTAAGCCAACATTATTTAACCACCGAAGAATATTTTTGTTGCAATTGGTTGGTTGATTGGTTGAATATTACTTACATCTAGCGGCAAATATTTCATGAATTTCATGTCAAATCATTATATTAGAGTGGAATATTAAATCTTGATGATGTGGGGCCTGGGTGGCCGAGTGGTCTAGGTAGTTGATTTAAACTTACCTGTACAGATCACTGTAACCTATCACCA
>JAULBM010321348.1:0-13520 GCA_032357055.1 Geukensia granosissima | reverse complement strand
CAAAAAAAAAAAAAAAAAAAAAAAAAAAAAAAAAAAAAAAAAAAAAAAAAAAAAGAAAAAGGCAATTTCAGTAGTAATTAGGTGACAAAAGTTACAAAAAGCCAACTTTTTGTGTTTTCTTAAAAACACGTTATTTTTCCTTTTAAAATGTTTTAAACGGAAAATATTGAATAGGAAGCTAAAACCAAATAGATGATTTTTCACTTCATACAAATCGGTAGATTAAAACTGCAATCTCAGTACGTGAACTGAGATAACCCCCGTTCATCCTAGCATATCTCTACAAAACTCTTTTTTTGTCTCTTAAGACGTCCAATTCATAAAAAAAACAAGTGTTCATTAAAAGGTGTTGAATAAACTGGTAAATGTGGGGTCTTGTAAAGCTTTATAAAATATTTTTGACAATTTCAGTATTTAGCTACAGTGAATTTATATATGAAAATATAGATAATTTCCTGTAAGTTCAAATAAACATGAAGATATTATTTAACAGGTTATGCTTGTCTTTTTAAAAACATGAAAATTATGATAAAATATTTTCCCTACCTAAACAGATAATTGACCTTATTTAAAAAAGATCAAGTTGCTTAATATTTGAATAAATAAATAACTGTTAGTATTTAAAACAAAATTTATTGATTCGTTTCTTCAGGTGGTTGAATTTTAAAAAAAAATAATTAAAAATTAATAATTAATAAAAATAAGTCAACTACCTTATCAGTGACATATTTGGCTTATTCTATGCCTTGTATGTAATTTTAATTAAATTAAATAAGTTTTCATCATATGAGAAATCAAATGTCGGGCGTATTTAAAATTTCGAGAAAAGAAGAAATTCCGCAGTGTTGAAAATGCCGGTTTTTGGACTATTGAACACCATTAACGATACTGAAGAAACAATATTAAGGCAATGAAATACAACAAACTAATCAAGTCCATTGTAGAAAACCCATGTGAGTGATCAAATGTGCATTGTCCAAAGAGATGAGACAAATTTGAAACAAACTGAAAGATAAAACGAAAACAAAAGGAACAAGGGCTTGGAATCCACGAACTCCTTTACAAAACAGTAGTGGGATCAGATGCTCCAGAGGGGTTAGTTTCCCCTGTCATGTGCGTTACATCCGTCGTGGAGTCCTTAATCCAAAAATCGGTGTAAAATCAGGATGTCAAAATCAGGAGTGTCAATTTGTGTCAAATCCAGAAGGAATTGCACGAACTCCTACATAAACAGGAGTATGATCAGGTGTCTGGAAGAGTTAGCATCAACTGTCTTGCGCGCAACACCCGTCGTGGAATCATGTCACTCTACCCAAGCATTTATAATGATCTAAAGAACAAATATGGAATTACGCCAGAATGAAATGGTGCACATTTTACGTTTATTTATAAAAATATTCAAAGCCATATTTAACTGTTATAAAAAAATAAAAAATGGCTAAAACATTAATTGGTAAAAATACCCCATGTTGCTTTTAAAGACCCTTAATTCATCATAATGCTTTCCAGAATATTTTAGGTTAACATTTTTTCCATTAATAATATGTTTTACAGGACAAGAAAAACTATGCTCCCGAGAGATTAAGGAACACGATAGGCTATTCTCGTCCAAGGCCTATATGGAAGCTTTCGTAGTTCTTGGGCGCGGTCTACGTCTTCTTGTAACACCGTGTTGACGAATTTCAGAAATCTGCTATTTTTATGTGTCTTCTTTCATTTTTTGCACTTAAACTTCAAATTTATACAAAAACTAACAAAATTCACCATGATTGCTGAAATACACACATCAATAATATTTTACAACAATTCATGTTGTGTGATTTCAAACAAAATTATTTTAAGCCATATAAGGCCTTATTAAACTTACACCTTTCAAGGTAATCAACTGAAGCGTTGTTCACTTAAATTAAGGATATTGGCATGTTATATGATTCGGTTTCTGATGTACATTAATCCCATAAAGGAGCTCATATAAGTAAACATATTAAGATGTGTTATATTACCAGTATATTAGGTTTATTCCATAACTTTAATTCATAGAATAATTTTAAATCTTAATATTATGAATTAACGACATGTGTATTCTGACTTCTCTTTTCTCCTTCTCTGGTGACTTGAACTGTTCCCTTTGCCACATCTTCGTCATCTTTTTCAATTGAGATTTTGACACTGGTTCAAATTTCTGCCAAAATAGAAATTTATTCTCCATTTCAATTTTATTTAAAAAATAAAGTGTTTCATTTTTTTTCTTTAACATCAGTGAATATATATAAGTGTGGGCTTCTAAAATATATTATAATAACACAGATGTCTAAATACATGCAAACAAATTTAATTACGGTATTATGTAGAATTTTCTATAAAAGGTTCCCAAATTTACTCTGTATGATCCTATACGATAATCTGTTAAGTCATAATTACCCTACTGCCTTTAGGTCCATCTACCATTATTTCTGGAAATGGTTCAGATCCTGCTTGTCTCATTGCCTAAATATTAACAACAAAAATTCAACTTAAAAAACAGGTCACAGCAAGACTAAAGTTAGCAGTTAATCAGAAAATATGTTGAATTTTGAAGTATTTGCGTCAGGCCATATGTAAATAAAATGCACTAAACTATTCAGTAGAGTGAAAGATAAACATTGTAAAGCAATTAAACCATGATTGTTATTGTTGCTTTTTAAGCAAGCCTTAAAATAACTGTAGATTTTTTTGTTTTTAAACACATTAGATATACAACACAAATTGCAAAATTTATAAATCGTCAAAACATTATGCATTTGAAAACAACCCAAAAATTCAAATAGACTGTTACAAAACTTTAAATGCTAAATGCTAAATGTTAACTTCAATGAATTCATTACAAATATCTGATACCTGTAAAACAGTCTTGAAGGGCTTGGCTTCTGACCCATCTCCAGATTCATCACTGCCAAAGCTCTCCGATGTATATATTGTGTCTAAAATTAAAAACCACTGACGATAATTCACAACTAAATGGCCCTTAAAATCAACAAACACGAAACGAGCTTTTGCTACATAAAACATTTCAGTTTGATGATGTCGTCAATTTCCTCCCCAACTTAAATTCTGACCATTGTAACAAAGTTCGACTTAGATTTTCAATAAGGAGTGCGACCCTTTGTTGGCCTCAAATATTTGAATATCTTCATTTATAAAGAGAGGAAAGAAAGCTTATACCAAATAACTTTCAAAGTTATGCTAAGAAAACAAATCGGGCGAAATATTTGAAATACAATGAAACAAGTTTAAGGTATCAGGTTAACACATAATTTGTATATAACACGATTCTCCAACATAATTGATGGACTAAATATAGCAGTTTATAGGCAGCTGAACATTCAGTAAATAAGATAATAGAACAACATGTCTCTGAGACTAAAACGTAAAAAAGGTTACTTACATCCTTATGACGTAACTAAATTTCCATAAACATCAGTAAGCTCTTTGTGTGCAAAAAGTTATTCAATTGCTTCTAATATTGCATAAGTATTTAATAACTGTATATTTCCCAGCAAGTCCAGGGTAGAGTACCCATACCAGAGATCTTCAGAGAGTACATTTTTCAAGACACGAAACAAACTGAACTTAAAAGATAAAATAAAAAATGCACAACGATTTGGACTCCACGAACTCCTTTAAAAAACCAAAGTAGGATAACATGCTTCGAAATAATAGGGATAGGAACCCTAGAAAAAAATTGATAAATTTCCGTTAATTAATTGGACATTAGAGATAATTAAACATTATACAGCAACTGACTATATTTGAGTGCAATGTTTGTTTTGTTGAACCAGAAGAACAATTTGTTTTTAGACCAGAAGCCTAAAGGTATGAGACCTTTGCCTAAGCTTAGTATCTATATAAATATTAAAAGATACGGGGTAAATGTCAGACAGTTTGCGCATGAACCATGGGATATACAGAGGAAATAAGCAAAATCAGAGATCTCTAAACGGCCATCAAGAAGGGTGGAATACAACCCTTTGCGATAAATTCTAAATCGCCCTAATTAGATAAAACGTAAAATAATAATGCTATTCATACGTGAATATTATTAAAAAAATACATATAATAAAACACCTTACACAAAGCCAAACCTACGACCTCCTGGGTTAGGACAGCACATAAGACATGTAGTTGGGTTAACGTATACTGAACCTCAAAATTTCCTTTGTGCAAATCACACTGCTCGTCAGACAATAGACATTGACTAGAGACCGATTAGTGATTATACAGTTTGGCGTCGATTGAATAGTCGCAATCTGATTGTCATTTTCCTGTCAAAGATCCTATTCTGACACCACGTCATCGCAGTGAACGATTCCACTGGGTCTCCCAGCGTCAAAAAAGCGACATCAGCAGTGGAGACTGATTTTCTTTTAAGACAAAAGAAGATTATTAATTTCAAATGCAGATGGCAGGACACGACTGTAGTGAAAAACAAGGGGAAAGATGTGCGGATCACTGGTATTGAAGGAGACGCATGTGTAGGTCCAAGCATCATGGTATGGAGTGGAATCGATTTGAAACAGAAATAAGGGCCTTTAGTTCCGAATTTTACACGCCATAAAACCACATATTCCTGCATGACAACGCACGCGCTCATATTACAAGGGTGATGAGATGCTTCCTACTACATAATAACAAAATTATTAGGATCCACTCTTTGTCCTGACTTGAATCCGCCAAGAGCATCGGAAAGGTGGGGGGGGGAATTCAAAGAAAACCGACTTACGTTCCTCAAAGATCAACAACTTCTTTGGAACTCCAGTACACTTTTCTGCAGGTACAGGTTAGCATTCCTATGAACTTAATCAACTTTCTGCGTCCAGTTTAGAATATCCATGCGAGATATCAAAAGTACAAAGTCCAAAGAGACAGGTTATATTCCTGAAGCCCCTCAACACGTGATTTTAACAAACACAGTATATTTAGCGATTAAACATTGTGTTGTCAATAAAAGCGAGAAAACACAAATGGGCGCAATGCCAAAATTAAACAACGTCAAATTTGTACCCTTTGTAGATAAGTTTGTTTAACGGAACAGTGAAATTCGATGAATCATTTCAGGATTACCCAAAAATAAATCAGATTATATAACTCCAGCACAAGGAAGCATTAAAACGTTTTTAAACATGTTATTTATATTTTGTTATTATAATTCCAATTAACAAAGACAAAATGAAAATAACTCACAAGATGAATAATTCTGATGAAATTTATGAAAAAATAATTTCATGAACTCGTGATTGAAAATAGTATTTCTTTTTCCATTGAATGAATTTCTTATTGTATAATGGCATATTTTTTTCAATCGCATAACTTTTTATTCCGCAGCACTAGGACCCCTTTTTTGTAGGGTTCAACTTCAGTTTTTAGTAAAGTGTCGTGTGTTCTTTGTTTGTCTTTCGTTTTATATTGTTGCCCATTGTCTTATTTGTCTTTCAACTTAACAATTTTTGTCTGCCTCTTTGGTATCTTCGAATTCCTTTTTATACTCAAAGTTTGAAAAATGTTTTGAAACATGTTGCATCTCGAAACATTGTCTTTTAATCTTCTAATATCAGAATTATTAATTTTTTAATGAAAAAAAAAATCGTTAAACAAACGTCTTGTCACAAACCAAAAGTAATCTGGATAGTATATTGCACAGTCACCCCTTTTGGTTAGTAGTATAATATTTGAATAATAAAAAAAACACATAAATTGCATAGATTTTCCCAGACAATTGAAAGGAATTTCTTATTCTGACCAACAATACGTTGGATTGACAATTGAGCATTCATGTTTAGATATCATAAATATAAATTATGCTGAATGAAGATAGTAAAAAACTTCTTGTTGGTTCGCGAAAAACCAGTTTTATTGATGAATAAAATAATTTTTGGCTGAAAATTTTTGATTACCATATCTTAATTAGTAAATGAGGAGAGATACCTCAATTTTGTACAATTTAAAAAGAAATGTCTTTTCGCGAACAAACAATAATCTGAATTGTATATTTATCTTTCAGGGTCCGAGGTTTAAATTTTTAACTCTTATGTTACAAAAATATTAACGAAAGATTTTTTTAAATGTAAATTTAAAAAGTAATTTGGAATATGAAGAGACATGAGTCAACAGTAAGCTCGGACAGGAATATATACATATTTCTAGATTTGCAAAACTTAGTCCTGTTTTAGCTCAGGATTATAAATAATGAATTTAATAACATAATTTATTTTTGCACATTACGTTTTACAACAAATTTTCCCAGACATAACATACTTTATCGCATTCTGAAAATTGGTTTCACTGAACGTTTTTTCAAATTCTCTCGGGTTCGACATTCATTTTGAAAACATAAACGACAGACATGTATCTATAATCATGCATTTAATTGACCGGGAAACGGGTTATCCTTAATCAGAGACAGGCAATAAATGACATTTTAACAATGGCATACTAAAAGTTATTTTCGTTTCACCCAGACATAATTCAATAACCATGGCCTTGTCTGTCACGTACAAGATTTTACCGTAACACCTTTTGGGGAATCTTTACGTTCTAGGTACAGTACCTAAAATGATGCAGCTTCTTTTCTTAGATGCATGGCGTTATCCGGGAAATGTATTCCAAATTTTGATCCTATTAATATTTCGTATTTTACATTTATTTTTTAAAATTATCAATGAAAATTGAAATTTGTACTGCTGATGATAATATCTGTGCAAGTTTCAGCTAAATCAAACATAGGATAATTTGTATTTTTAAATAATTCAGCCACAAAGAGCTTCTACTATATTTGAAAATCAGCTTTTTTTAAATTGAGATATTGAATATTGGGCAGGTAATCAGGCTTTGCTTCAACAACATCTATATACAAAAGGTAGTGTTATCTAGCTGTCATATATTAATTTCTTGCATTTTACATATTTTGCTATGTGAATTGAAAACATTGAAAAGTGTTTTACCTCACCTCAAAATGAGAATAATGCACAAAATGTGATAAAAATATTAGTCATGGATTTGATTTCACTTTTAAATTTTATTTTTTCAGTAGAGTGATTCGTATCTTAAACAATTGAGATTTTAATTATAACTGCAACCACCGATAAAAATCGTGTAGTTCAATAATCTTAATGCACACAATTTCCTGCATATTTTACAGACCTTTTGGGGCTAGAACTTATCAGTTAAGTGAAACTTAAAGTTAACTACAGACTAAGGAAACCACACTTTTATTTATCTGAAATACTTATTACCCTACAGGCAACAAAAAAAGTTGAAAATCAAATAACAGTACAATTTCAGGCAGAAATCCCTACTTTGTGTATTCCTTTTGCCTTTTTTTTTAATTTTTCGAATTAATCGTGCATTTTTTGTACTTCTATCTTCAAAAAATCTGCATTGTGTAGGGACAGATTTGTTAAATATGCTTACCCTAAATATTATCGTTGAATACATGTTTCTTAACCAAATCTCCTCTTGTAGATGTGGCCTTCATCTACTTTAGGGGACCCAGTACTTAGGATAAGGATATTGTGTATGGTTAGGGTATAATTAAGGGTTACATTTGGTTACGGTTAAGGTCATGATTTAGGTTTTGGTAAGGTTAAGATTAGGTTTAGGATTAGGTTGAGGGTAAGAGTGAGAACAGATATGAGTCTCATAGGGTTGGGTCACATAAAATAAATGAAGGCTGTAGATGTTATGTTGACAAAAATGTTCCTAGCTAAATATTGTGTCAACATAATAAGGTCCACACTGTTCAACATAAAAATGAACAGCAGATAAACAAAAATTTTAATAAGACGATGTACAAACTAACCTGTAATTAATGTCATTATAGTAGATATACAGCTCCCTTGTAGCTAGCTCTCTCTCTACTCAATCCAAATGCTTTTTAATGCGCATTTCAGTCTTTTATTAATAACACTACAACGTCATTTAAAGACGCCAATCACGATAAAAATGCTTTGTTTTACAATGCTCTTCCACGAATCAGAACGCCCGATCAATTTCAACAAGTGAATGATGTAATACATAGCTGTTCGAATTTAGCGAAGCGAATAAATGCAATGTTTGCATTGACTATCATATTGAACTAAATTTTAAATGTCTATTTACCATGTTATAAACATTGTTTTTTTTCAAATAAAAAACTAAGAGTGCAACGTGTAACAGTTGATATTACTACAATATATGATGGGAAGATGGCAAAAGGTAATTAAGCCCTAAAACTCTTTACCAGGGATAAAACGGAGATGGAATTATAGATATTGACGATTTGAATAGAATTCCAAAGTCTCTTCAGTTTTCTATGTTCGGTTGTTTTCTATCAACCAAATGTAATTTTCTTACCAAGACAATTGATTTTAACATTTTTGCTAAATTATTATTAAATTACTTTGAAAAACTGTTCAATAAACGTAACCGATGGTTAGACTTTGTCGGAAAATTAAAATTGAAACATTAGAATTTTTTCTAAAGTTTACGCAACAGTACTGTAGGTAGCATTTCTTTTTTAGCATTGTTGTTGACTATTTAAGACGGTTTCGGATATTTTAAATTATCTGTTTTTTATATCTTAAACTAAAAAGGATAAACCTTTCTTTGGTAGCATTAGAACCAAAACGTAAGGCACCCTAGATTAAAAGTTTTTAATCAAATTGATACTTTATCCGACTGTCAATAGTAGAAAAACTTTAAAGATATGCTAGATTTATATCACTGACCCGTTGAAATCCAAAATATAAGTAGATTACCTAAGATTATCTAGCGACTTATAGAAATACTAGCATACTCATATCAATTGAATAATATTTTAGACTGATTTCAATGTTAATTTGACGCAAAAAAAACCCCGAAGCAAACAACGTAACTAGCCCAACTCTTATTTTGTACCAGAATTTTGATTGTTTTATTTCGGTTTTTCGAATTTGTCATACTGATTTTCTACTTGATACAATAACTAACCGTTTCTTGTTAAGGCAGATTAGTAAAGTGTGTTTTATTGTTGTTATAGAAGTATAAGCCTTTAACATAGTATCTTTTGTTAATTTTATGATGACAAAAATGGTCCTAGCAGAATATTGTGTCAAGATGATACGGTCTACACTGTTAAACTTACAAAATGTACAGCAGATAAACAAAGGTTTTAACAATCTATAAGACGATGTACAAACTAACCTGTGATTAATGTCATTATATTAGATATACAGCTCCCTTGTAGCTAGCTCTCTCTACTCAATCCAAATGCTTTTTATGCGTATTTCAGTCTTATAATATTGACACTTCAAAGTCAGAAACCAATCAGTACAATAAAGTTTTTGTTTAACAATATTCTTCCAGAAATTAAAATGTGTGATAGAATTTCTCATTTCTACAAATGAGTGATGTAATACATCCCCTTTATTGTTAAGCGAAGCGAAGCGAATAATAGTGGTCGTTTGAATATATTTTAAATGATCGTCTATCCAGTTAAAACACCTCTCATTTTAAAAAAACATAGCTTTCCACTTCAGATAATTAAGACGGTATGATTAAGGCGTTTTTATTAATTATATAAATGACCCTTTGTTCTATATTCTGAATAATTAATTTAATATTAGAATGGTATACCTACTCGCACTCATTCGAATCGTATGTTCACTTTAAACAAATTAAAGCATTTTCCCAAACCCATTTAATACCAAAATAAAAATAGATAATATTGAGATTGAAAACAATATTGTCATCTTGATATAAATTGAATTAAATATTTAGGCTAATTTACCATGTTATTACGACCAACAGAATACCACAAATCTTTGTAGATTTAAATAAATTTCTCGTTTTCTACTAGCTGTTTCGTAGAATTAACATACCGAAGAAGTTATAATTAACAAAATGAATAATTATGATATATGAATATAATTCATAATGAGGGTACTGACATCGATATGAATGCATTTTATAATAATTTATTGCATGCATAAGTTGACACAAATTTATGATAACAAAACTTTGTTGCCTGAAATGACTTTTATCTGTGAGATGAGCGCATCACTTATAATAATACTTTAAGTGAGGAATGAATAAAAAATGTACAAATAGTAGCAAATACTTGGCTATCATTGTCTTCTCCTGTTTTTCATGTCTGATCAAAAGTGATGCAAGATAAGAACATTATCTATATTAAAGATTTGAATATACACTTTTATATAATTTTGGTTTTAACTTTATATAGTTCAAACCTTTAAGACCGTTTTATTCTAAAGTGCAAATCAATACTTTGTCTTGTGTCTTGAGTATATTATCAATATTTCCAAAGTACTAAACGGCAACTTTTTACCAGAAAAATTGCGAAATTTTTATGGTCTTTAAAATGATAAAAACAAAAACTGTAGATCACAAATATTTCTCGCTCAGAAAAGTCTATTGAGGGTTTAACTGACAGTTTCCTTTTGAGATAAAATAGCGCACATTTTTGATTAATCATATTTTTTACATTTTTTTACATAAAGTCAAAATAAAAAAAAAATATAAAAAAAGACAATTTGTCTTACATGTGCTCTATTTGAGTTTTTAGGAAAAAAATTCCCAATAAAATGCTTGTTTTATCTTAAATTTCATACCCATGGAAATAGAAAACAAGCTTTAACATGAAAACCAATATAACTTATAATTGTGATTATAGCAAAGATGCATTTCGTCTCACAATAGTTGAATATGAGGCAAAATCAGGCACCTTTGTCTGTCGTGTATACTTGTTTGTAAGAATCGTATGACTGCCATTTTGTGGTTGTTTTGAACTGGCAGTGTTGCAGTAATAAAAGCTTGTCATACATGTTATCAAAACCCAGTGAGATTTAGCATAAAAAAATGCTCCTTATTTATTCAACATTGGTAATTTTGTATATTGTAAGATTTATTTAATTTTAGATGTGTGATACTAACAGCCTTTAAAACTACCGTGAGCACTGTGGTGGTGCTAACATTACGTTAATTTTTAACGATGAGCATTTCAAAATAAAAAAAAACGATTGATTGACAACAACAGATGGGACAGTTCTTGGAAAACGCTTATACCAACTTAGGTATATCAAATAATCTTAATTGATTAAATAAAAAAAAAATCTTATTTGATTAAATATATATATAAAAAAAAGTATGACAATTAAGATCATATTTTAGAATTTTTTCATCATAATTTTCTGTTTGCCGAACTCGTTATATGTTCTAATGATTCATATAAAAGCCATTCTCTGGAAGGTCGCTTATTTGTTATTTTACCGTTTGTATTTTCAGAAAACGTGTTGACACGAAAATATTTCTAAAAGAAACAAATTCCACGAATTCAAATCGACATAGATTAAAACGGCGATTGGTTTGTTATTAGACACCTGCATGTTGACAATCATGACGTTGATAGAATTCAATGACCAAAGTTAAACCTTGGAGACAAGATACAAGTCTCAACTGGAAAATAATGTTTTTATTACACATAATAAAGGTATAAAACAATAAAAAAATTAGTATAAATAATACAGTGAAAATGATTTAAATTGTTATCAAACATGTTTGAAATAACAGGTTGTATTTGGTGTATAAAATGTACATTCAGTTCATCTTTTTATTAACGACAAAAATCAAAGAAAAATCTACCAAATCTTGTTGCATTTGTTTCACTGAAAAATAATTTATTGTATCGATAATTGTCAATAATTAAAATTCAATAGGTCAAATAACAAAAATATGGACTCCTCCTCGACGCAATAATTACCTATTTAATTTAACACCATTAATCAAACAATACAGACTACACTTTTCACATCATTTAGCTAACTTTTGGGTACTAGATAAATTGAGCAGAATAAAAATTTGGTATGTGGGTTTCTGATGGTGATTTATAATTCCAGATCCCAAATTATTATTCGTCTTTCCAGCAAGAGATGATCCAGTCACCAAGGATTACTTCATATGAAAAAAACAGTGAAAAATTTTGGTACTTTCAAAAAATATTTATCCATCCATGGTAAATACTTATTTTCTTTTAAATATGTATCAAACAAACCTTCAAAAAAATTATATATATATAATAATAATTTTCGATAACAGTATATAAATTTGATAAAAAGTTAAATGCAGTTAAAGAATCTAGATTCTAAAAGTGACGTCCTCCATTCCCCATAAAACATTTAAAACCAATGCATTGTTATAAGTAGGACAAAAACCGGGTTTTATGTGAGTTACGCCACTTCTTAAATTATTTCGTCATAAGTCTCGGTTCATTTTTGCTTCTAGTAAATGCAGTTTGATGCCAATTTGTTATTTATATCGTTTGTATTTTCATAAAAAATGTTGACACGAAAATATTTCTAAAAGAAACAAATTCCTCGAATTCAAATCGACATAGGTTGAAACGGCGATTGGTTTGTTATTAGACATCTGCAAGTTGACAATCATGACGGTGATAGAATTCAATGAGTATTGTTAAAATAACCTTGGAGACAAGATACGAGTCTCAATTGGAAAATAATGTTTTTATAACACATAAGGGTATAAAAAATTAAAAAATTAGTAAAAATAGTACAGTGAAAGTAATTTAAACTGTCATCAAACATGTTTGAAATAACAGGTTGTATTTGGTGACGTATTAGACGCGTCCTCCATTCCCCATAAAACTTGTAAAACCAATGCAGTGTTAGAAACTGGGTTTATTGTGAGTTACGTCACTTCTTAAATTATTTCGTCATAATTCTCGATTCATTTCTGCTTCTAGTTAATGCAGTATTACTTATGTCTCAATTCTATTAACTGGTGCCCTTTCCACTATTAAAACTCTCATTGTTAAATTCTGTAACAAATGTTCCGAAAATTTATTTAACTACTTTTGAAGTGTTAAAATTTACTAGTTTCTAGGTACAATAAGACCGGGTCGAGAAAGGCAAAAAAACGATTCTAAAGGGATGAATTCAAAATTCACGTTTACAAATTTTTGGAACGTTCTGCTGCGGTGTGATAAAGTCCTCGCTTTTCGTTTTTTTGCTCCAGATCATTCCTTAAAATAATAAAAAAAACAATAACGTATAAAGGCCGGGGGGGGGGGTGTGTTCGTTCATTATAATTCCGTGGCAGGGGATATTTGATTCACATATCAACAATAGAGTTGATCGCAGTAAAGACAGGGGCTGAATATTTAACGTTTTATGTGTAGGAGTATTAGTTTTTTACAGGCACATCTATATTTGATATTGCGTTGATGTTGCGTGTATTTGATGGTAAGTCTGGCGACCAAAATATTTCAGCCATATCGTGGCGAGAACATGATTATATTTACTAAAATGAAATCAAAATAAGTGTATAGTACTAAAATGGTCAATTTGTTTTATTTACTAATAAAAAATAGTCTTAAAAGTTATGATTAAACTATAAAACATCAATATCACAGACAAGGCAAACAAAAGATTTGTTCAAATAAAGTATCACAGATGGAATAAACATATACAAATTCAATCAGTTTATAAAACATT
>JAULBM010321337.1:0-13520 GCA_032357055.1 Geukensia granosissima | reverse complement strand
TTTTCAGTGTAGTGTTGTGTGTTCTATGTTTGTCTTTCGTTTCATTTTGTTGGCCATGGTCTTGTCTGTCTTCCGACCTACGATTTCTGTCTACCCCTTTGGTATCTTCGAATTCCTTTTATTTAACATGTATAATGAGACTTAAATGTTTATGTAAATCACCTTAATTTTCAATGTTCAGTTTAAAATACCAATGCGAGAGATGCTAAGTGCATATCTAAACAAAAGAGACAAAGTCGAACAAAATCGGAAACGGAAACAAAAACACGAACTCCTGCACAAAACAGAATCAGATTCACGTGCTTTGGAAGGGTAGGTGCCCAATGTCCAGCACGCGTCACTCGTTGAGTGGTTCTTAATGTCAAAATTTTGTGTTCAAATCGGGATGGTGTCAAGTCATGTCAAATATGGAAGGAAATTACACAAACATCTTTATAAACAATGAGTGAGGTCAGATGCTCCAGAAGGGTAAGCATCTTCTGTCCGCGTGTCGAACCTATCATGGAATCCTTACACTTTTATTTCATAATGAGAGATATTCACTCAAAATTGTTCTTACTGACACAAGAAAGTCCGGTCAATGACAGCTCTTGATTTAATGTTATTAAAACGCATTTTTTACGTGACTTCCGGCCAATTCATATTCAGTATCTTATAGGACCACTTAGTTCGGCTAGCAGTGCTCTCCCCGATGTAGCCTCAATCAAAGTTTGCACTTCATTATTAATTTATTAACAGTCCGTTGTCACGAAAGACTTGTCTGCCATATATGACAAATCAGTAGATGTTCCAGCCTCAAAAAACATTGTATACATGGATTGCTTGATAAAATTCCTTGGCTTCAACGACACATCTAGTTACCCAAAACTTCTTTCTAAAGAAGAGATCCATTCTAACCCTTACCTGTTCTGTCTTCCATTGGTATTGACACCTAAAACACATAGTGGACCTTGCTTCTTTATTCTGGATACCAAAACTACACAAATGTCCATATAAAAAATATATAACGGGTTCATCCAGGTGCCTCACCAGACCTCTTTCTACTATATTGTCGACAGTCAGAAAATGCCTTCAAGGCAACTGTGATTAAGCGTTGTCCATAAGCACTGGTGTTTTTCAAATGTGGATATTGAAATTAGAAAATCTGACTCAATACCTCAAATTCCGATTCTTTATAATTTTGTACAAGTTTAACATTTAAATTTTCCTAGCTTTATACCACAATTCTATATTCAAAACTTGAAGTCAGTTTTAAAAAATGGATTCATATGTGTTTGGTGAACCAAATGGAAATCCAAGATATAAATAGTTCGTTGTAGGTTAAAAAGTTGTCTTACTTTGAAAGCGACAACAGTGCTTACTCTCATAAAAACAGCGAAGGTTAATATATTGATATAAGTGAAGAATCGTTGATTCAGAAAAATCTCGAGAAAATATACCCCATCGAACTAGAAAATAAAAAAGTCACAGTCTCCAATAAATCTATTTCATATGTAGATTTATTCCTTGAAAAAACGAAGATAGTAAACTTGTTTCTATGATTCGTGACAAACGGGCTTTTAACTTTCCTATTGTAAACTAACCCTATTTATGTGACAATATTCCTGCTTCCCCTGCCTTTGGGGTTTATGCTTCGCAGTTGAATCGTTACTTTCGAGCTTGGTGCAGGTATCTGAAGAGAGTTGCTGTTGTCATGTAAATTACTTCAATAAGGAAACATACAATTAGGATTGAAACCGTCCGTCATTAATTTATAAGGTCTCCATAATGAAATGGTTGATTTCTTCGGCAATTCTTATCTCAACTAGTTGTGAACCTCTTTTCAGATTGATCGTTACCTGAATTAGAGTTAAAGGTTTCCACGAAGATGCGTGTGGGAGAAGGAATGCTAAAATCCAGGACTTACATGGTGCTTTATAAAGTTAAATTTAGTATTTTCGTCAGAAAATAAGTCGGTTTTTTGGCAAATTTATATATTATTTTATACACGGGATTCTTTGTAATTCATCTATTAAAGATTCAGAAGAATATCAGCGATATCCATTGACTAACTTATGAGATTTTTCAACAAAATCATGGCAGTTTTACAATTAATGTTAAAAGCATGGAGATGTTAAGGGCCTTTTTGAGAAAAGCAATATCTTTTCCATTTCCTCCTTGACGACACTCAGGTCCCCGGTAATAACATAACTAGTATTCTTAATTTTATTTGATTGTGGGCAATAACTGTTAATACCGATATCCCCATTGGTGTTTGTATAAGTAAAAATATTTCTGCCTTGACTGAACGACCATCTTCAATTATTTTATGCATATTCAGGACGAGAACAAGTTTAACAATTATCAAAATTACAACAAAAATTTGAAATGGGAGGGATGGGTGATTATTTGTTACAAACGACAATTTTTGGGCGTCTTAGTGGATGTTGATTTATTTACTTTCACATAAAATCAGAAAGTGCATAATACCAATTCAGAGTTTAAAAATAAGTGGAAACGAAACAGGATATAACACCGAATAAATCAAAGCAACGTCCTTAAAGGCGTCCAGTTTTGTAACCGATAGGACAAGATTAAAAATTTTGGTAAAAGCATTTAAAGGTGTTTAATTTATAAAAAATTACATAAACTTAAACAGTATTTTACAGAAAAAAAATTTGATTATCTGAAACTTGGATTGTTATCATGCATGATATTTTTTAAAACTGGAAATATATGTGCGAAATATCAAAAAGACCATATTCCATCTCCGTTAGAAACTGAGAAAAATTGTTGAATCTTGGGTGGAATCCCACTCATTGTGACGAGTTCTAGACTGCCCCAAACAAATATAATATGTATGCATTAAATTATGCATATTCTGTCTTAATTTTGTACTGTACATAAAAATACAAAATCGCGTAACAAAAATCCAACCAATGACCTCGACTTGTGTTTATATAAGTTACTGTTCAACAATATCTACAAAACATTTCTAAACCCCAAGCATTTTCGAAGTTACACCGTCACTAACATGGTTTAAAGTAGAAAACACGTCTGAGAAAAAAAAGTGCATAGTCCAAAGAGACAAGACAAATTTGAAACAAACTAAATACGAAACGAAACCAAAAAGAACCAAGGCCTTAAATCAATGAACTCACTTGTAACAGAACGTGTATACACTGAATCTTTCATTTTAATACAAGCATTATTTCAGGTAATATATGATTATTTGAATTTTTACCGAATTAATAGTATGATAAAATTGTGAATACAAATGAGCTTTGCTTCATTAACATTTAGATAAGGCGGATCATTGATCAATGAAATTAGCTAAAAACATATACACCCGAAACATTACGAAAACTGGATTTCCAAACACGTATCATTAAACTGATTAAACAATTAAGATAAAATATTGCTTGACACTTTAATGTACATCATTGTTCAAACCTCTATTTACAGGTATTGATTTTAAATCTCAGATATTTAACTTTACGGAAGTTTCCCCACTGTATTGAAAAGCATTACAAATGAAAACATTTTTATATCTGTAAGTCTAACTGCATTAAGAATATTTAAGTCAGAGGAAAATAAAAATGAATTTTTTGGCTGCAAGCAAGGATTTTTTTAACCACAGTATATACATGTGAAACAGTTTAGTTAGATTATAAACCTTTATTCAAATTGTTAAGCCAGATTATATTTAGGTCCAACAAGCCACACTTTTTTTTTGCTTTAATCAAAACAATTTAATGTTAAGTAGATGACCTACACCTAATAAAAAAACTTACTAATGTCAAGTCGCTAAACCTAAAACTTATCTTAACCAAATTGATTGCACTTTCCTGGATGAAAACTAAAGCTTAAGTAACACGAACCCTATAAAATCCAGGCTTTGTTCAGGTGCTCCGGAAGGGTAAGCTTCTCCTGTTCCACTAGTGGAGCATCCAGATCCCTGTAGGCGATAATAATTACCTGTAAACAACAAACATTATTGTTACTCATACTTGACAAAAATAGTTTTAGTTGCTGACGGGATGAAAACATGTTATATTTCCGTAGCGTAATGACGATGTAAATTCTCAACGATGACAATAAACAATTGACAATAATTTTATTTACACAAGTCCAGTGTATAATATGCATGTGAGCGATCAAAAGTGCATAGTCCAAAGAGACAGGATAAACTTGAAACAAACCAAAAGATAAAAACGTAAACAAAAGGAACAAAAGCTTGGAATCCACGAATTCCTTTACAACAGAGGAGTGGGATCGGGTGCTCCGGTAGGGTAAGTATCCCTTGTCTGCCACGCAACAGCCATCATGGAATCCTTTAACTCTAATCCGGGTTAACTTCGATCCGAGAAGAGGTTAACTTATTTTTGTATTACCGGTAACAGGTCCATAACTAGTTGAGATACACTGATACCATATGGATCAACCAATTCTTGATGGCAACAATAAAAATACAGTTATTTATGTCATAATGTTGAATATTTAGTACAGTAAAAATGTAGAATTCATTTATACAATAATAAACAGTATAATGCACAATATGTGGTTTGATAATAATATATAATTATTTCCTTCTGAGGAGATGGACAAATACATTGTGGGGGTTGTTGTCACGAGGGCTTGACAATTTGGATGTCCGTCCCTAAGGTGGCCATGTCTGTTTTGTTGAACCGAAAAGATAATAAAAAATGTTCTTCCACAACACCTGCTTGTTCAATCGTCCTGTTGTTTCAATGCTGGTTTTAGACCGTTTTCACTTTGTCGTTGTCGCTGTTGCAACCTAGCAGATAAAATGTTTTGGGGTTGTCGGTTGTGACAATACTATTAAACAACGTGAACTATAAATTAAATGTGTTTGGAGGGTGACAATACTAGTATACAACTTATTATAAATTTTTGTGGATGTCGTGGGAAAATGTTTTGGGTTGTCAAGGGTGACAATACTATTTAAAATAGTTATTGATTGAGTCCCATGTACCTCAATCTGTTTCAAGCATTAAGCAAAAACTGTAGATAAAGCTGCCGATAATGTCTAATTATCTGACGAGAAGACTCTTGTTATATTTAAGTCAAACACAAGCGAATTCATAATTTCAACACGTTTCAACCGACGGACTAGACAGAATAATTTATGGTACATGTAAAATTACCATCTAAATGTTAAACCACATATTTTACGGCAGCATCTTTTATTTACTAGCCTCTTAAACTTCAAACTTTATAAAACACCATGTAAGTATTGGTTTATTTCAGCACCCCCTGCCCCACCAGCGTCACTCGTCGTGGAATCCTTTCACTCAAATCCGGTTTGCGGTCAATATGCAAAGAGTTAATAAACTAGTTATAGTTTGTATTTTTGTCAAAATATCTTTAACGACTTTCAGGAAACGTTCAAGATTACCGTTTAGTGTGAATGGTGCATTAATATACACTTGGTGATAAATATGGAATATTGACATTGTCCGAGTCAAAAATTCAACTTTGGAGACTTGCAAAACAATGAGCCAGAATGCCACACATCTTTACGCAAATCTCATTATTTTACTTCAAGCTACATAAATGACTGATTTGAGATTTTTGTCCGAAGGCTAGTTTTATGAGTTCTGAAACCCATATTTTGTGAAGAAATGCTAATTTTGTATTCCGCATAGAATCATTTCAAATCAATTATTCTATCAAGGTTTATAAAGTAACTATCCTCTAATATCAACCTGCAGACATTTATCTGCCATTTCTGTATAAGAACTTTGCTTGAAAAAGTCTAGCCATACCTATTTCTAATGTAACGTCGAATATAAAAAATATTCCATATTTATTAGCAAGATTATATATGAAATTATTGTGTTTCACGTATGGTTTGACGGCAATCTGAGAGATAATTGACCATTATATTTAACAAGTTATGACTTGTCAGCCCTTTTTCCAATCCAGTTTCTACCGTCCGACTGAGAGTATTAGTTTGCTGTGTAGGACGTTCAAAACTTTCAACCCCCATTCCAATATAGTTAACTTTGATTGCTGGTTGGTTGCTTAACGTCCCGCTTCAGTTATTTCATGCCACATCTCCTATTTTTATATTCAGGACGACAGCAATATCAACAATATTCAAAATTACAACAAAGAAGTAGTATCAGACGGCTTTTGACTGCCACCGAGAAATGGGCAGGACGGTAGTACTTGTTTGTAAATGACAATACTTGAGAATGTTGGTGGATTTTTTCCATGAACTCTTTCAAATTAAAATCAGAAGGTACAGAATATTATTTCAGTGTTCAAAATAAGAGAAAAGGTGGCACGGAACAGGATAAAAATCGGAAATACAGAATAGTAAAACGTTTTTTGATAAGAATCCTTTAAAGGTGTTCCAGTTATAAAAATGACATATACTTACGGTACTTTTTTAATGTTGTTAATCTGAATTGATGCCGTCACTTACATTGATCCGGATACTCAATTTCTTTCTCTGGCATACAAACATTATTTTTTATAATAACTGGTAATTGGATATTTTTACGAGAGGAAGTGAAAGAAAACCGAAGAGATATACACAAGAGAAACATCGACACACAAGGCAATGTCCAGAACACAAACAACACGGAACATGACATATATACATAAAAACTACAAACCATGAACTCAGGTGGTCCTGAATGGTAAGCAATTCCTGCCTCTGTAAAGACGCTCGCCGCATTGTATTGTTTGAACAGGCGATGTTGACTTATACCAAAATTTAAAGAATTTAATTGAACTTATTTGAATAATGTTTCGAAATGGATGTTTGTAAACATCCTTTGTTTAATGATTTCAGTTTCTCGATGGCAGTAACAGAGAACAGTTTGGTTCTAATGAGATGCATTTTGTAATGCATGATGTAATTTGATTATTATCCTTTCCAAGATAAGGCTTCTGGCGTGACGGATTATATTAAATCCAGAAAAACGCTGTGTACGCACAGAAATGTATGATACAATCGTTAATACGAATGGATCGCCGTCTTTCCTGCATTTATTTTAATAATTTTTAATCATTCGTCGTATGGACCTTATGATTCGGTACGCTTTTTCAACCCTGCATTATTTGAAGTTAACAATAAGACAAAACTTATCACTGACCAATGAAATTAACTAAATACATATATACCCGGAACATTACGAAAAGCGGATTCCCAAACAGCATCTGTGCACTTATTAATTTAACCATTGATATTGAATATTGTGTGACACTTTGATAATTTCTGTTCATCATTGTTCAAACATCTATTCACAGATATTACACATGTATCTAAAAGCCTATTCATCTATATTTTAAAACGTTACGGTAGTTTCCCCACTCTATTGACAGCAATATAAATACCTATAAAATCTTTAAAAGTCCAACTCCAATTAGAAATATTCACGTCGGCATTTTAAATAGGTCTAGTATCAGAGGAAAATATCAATCATTTTTGCCTGCAGACAAGGAAGTTTATATCACAGTATATACATCTACTTTATACAGAAATTGTACCCATAAAGATTAGGGTTGAACGCATATTCACGCTTATAATAACATAAAAAACAAACTGACAACCGAGGGGAGCACGAACATATTAAATATACATTTCATAGAAGATTATGCAGTAACCTTTTCCGCTTTTTCTGAGTAACCAGGACTTTTTTAATAGAGTGATCAGCTAGTTGCTCAAATCTTAACGCTTAAAATAGAAATAAATTTATTTACATCCTCCAGTTGTCAAAATTTTTCTCGTTTTTCTACAGTTATTTCTAAAATCTTGTTGTAATTATTTGTTTAAATTACAATAAAAGTAAATATGTATTTGGTCATCCATTTGGTTATCACAAATTTTACATATTTTTTTCTTACTATAGTTTTATACTTCCCTTTCGATCTTTATAAAGTTATTGCTTATTCTCATTTTACACAATACAAGTAAATGCTTAGCAAGATTGAAAACCTTTATTCAAATTCGCAATTGTTAGGTCAGATTATTTTAGGTCCAACTTAACCACACACTTTCCCGGCTTTAATCAAAACAATTTTCACGAAATCCCAGCAACCCAAACTTATTTTCCACCATCCACACCACAGAAACTCAAATGTGTCGTCGCTGATCTTTTATTTTGAAATTTAGCAAATGTCCAGGGTTAGCATACACCTAATCGTTACCAGTTTACCTGGATATTATCAAGGCTAAGTTTGATTGATTGAATGGTGCTTAACGTCCAGTGTCGAGGCGAGCACGCTGAACATTACACAAACGAGGAGGTTGATATTATCAAGGCAATGTTCACCTAATTTAAAGAAAAAATATATAGATATACAGGATATTGAGACAGATATTATGAAACACATACAGATCCTTTTGTAGTCATAACAGTTTACGTTAATTAATAATAAAATTATATTTTTTTACTCAAATAGTATTACATGCTCAGAAAGGTTTAATTCCTATCGAGGTGAAAAAATGTTATAATTCTATTGCGTACTGACGATGCAAATTATCCCCAGTGACAATAAATAAAAGGCAATAATTTTATTTTCACAAACAAATATCTTAAAGTTGAATATAAAATAGGAGATGTAGAATGATTATCTATGCGACAGTCATCCACCAAATGTCAGTCGAATTTAATATTCTACAGTTCGCATTATGGCCTTCAAAAATGAACCAGATTCCATACCATACCGGAAGCTGTAAAAGGCCCTGAAATACAAAATGTGAAACTATTCATGAAATACGACTACCGAACCTTATCCGTTAAAAATGGTGTAAAAATAACAATAAATGACTATTTAAACAACTACAATCACTGGATTTTACATGTAGGTTCCTGTCTTGGGACAGGCACATTAGTATTTGGCGGTATTAAACCGGAATTTTTAGTACAGTGTAAAATGTAGAATTAATAGAGATAATTTTTTTGTCGTCTGTTTATATATGTCGATATGACTGGTTCAATTTGCTTTCAAGTGACTTTAACTAATGCGATGTTCCAACAAATTTAGAGCGCAAGTCTTGTTCTAAAGTGAAAACAATGCTCTGCATATAACGAGGAGACAAAACACATCACGACAGGGCCGCATTAAACCTTTATAGCAGTCATCCGTCTCCGTTATGTTTCTTCAATAGACATCACAGCCAATAAACTAACACAGGGGATCCGACACAAAAGCTTAAAATGAAAAAAAAACTCTGGTTTCACAAAAAAATGATAAAGAGTCTTGCAAAAAGTAATTGCTCTTCAAAACAGAACAAATATTTTGACTTTCTTGAATCGGTTTTTGCAATATTTTTTTTTTTGCAAAAAACTGCCTTATTATGTCTTTATAAACAAAAAATCTGAACCAAAACCGAAAATACCTCCGGGCTTCTAAAATCACTTCGATCCATGAAAACTACTTTCTAGTTCATGTATATTTTAAAGCTTTGAAAATATGCACGTTATGTAGCAACACTTAGTATTGTTGCTTAACCTACGGTAGGTATTGTTTCAGCCATGTTCATTATAAGAATAAGCTTGATAGTATATCAAAGGGTTGGAATAGGCATTAGGTCCGAGGATTTGATTGCCAAAAGATGCAACTTGGAACTGTATGAAAAGGGGGAATTATCCGAAAGTTGACACCGATTTTTAAGTGTTGCAGAGAGTTGAGCGTGCCACTTTTACAAAATCAGATCGACTTTTATTTCACATCAAACAGACATTGATTGAGAGTTAAAAATATATCCGTTCCCCTATAGGAAATTATTTTCTCCTGACGGAAAACAGAGCAACCAATATCTCCCAGGGCTGTTCTGTGGATATCAAGAATTTATTAATACTGGTCAATCAACGGACGAACTATTTGGAGGCAGTTATATATTGGTTTTTGCTAAGGTGTTGAATCAAATCAAGCGAACTAGTGAAATTGATACTTAAATGTGGATTATGAAGAGTGCATTGTATTAAAATAAAGTTTAACAAAATATTTTTATTTCAATCGCTTTAGAGTTGCAATTAGAAACATTTTAGAAGTTTTATTAGCAACACACTTTTTAAAAATGCATATTAGTTTCTTGTTCAGACGATCCGGGGTAAAGAAACGAGCTCGTGCCAAAAATATAACGGATTGACAACCCAAAAAAAAGTTTTCAGAAGAAAATGGTATACAAGCTCGCTTATTATGATATAACAATCGCTGAAGTCCCATTTTAAGCAATGCTTGATTTCATAGAATTAAATCAACAAACAACGCAAATTTTAAAATTCCATAATTTCTAATTTGTTTACCATTATTTTTGGTATAAAATATAAAAGTACATTCCATATACATGTTGAATTGTAGAAATTACTGTACTTCAAATAAATATTCTTTGTTATTAAAGTATATTTATTTGAAAAAATATATACTTTAACATATTATACTAATTTTACAATTGTTATTCTATAACATTTTTTTGATAAATCCTCTCTTAAAAGATGCTGTATTGCTACTTATTGTAAAACTCTGTTCCGTTCAAAGAAAAACATTCCTTGGCACCAGGATTCTTAGTCATTGAGGCACTAGACCTCCTAAGGGGCGTCCTTGGTTGGGGTGTATTAATTCAAAATCTGTGTAAAGAATACGACACATTCTAAACACGGTAATGACCACTTGTTACAGCCCATTTTGAGCAATCAATTGGCCCACATTTACCATGCAAAATTTTCCGACATTATCCAACGCAGTCTAAAATTCCACCCCTTTCCGCTACCCTGCTCTAAGTCTATATATTCCTTTTTGTTTATTTGTCCCGTCCTGAGATATTGCTTTCTGGACGTTTCGCATTTATCAATTCATAAAGATTTTGTCCGTTTTTGACTTTTTACTCTAATAGTACTTCTTTTTCTACTTTTGAATATAAGACTTTTTTGTTTACTCCTTGAAATGTTGTATAAATAACTCTATTTTTCTCGTGGTTAGAGTGCTGTCTCTCTGACATTTACCCCTTTTTTCACATCAAAATTCACCATATTAATTAAAAATTGGTAAACATGCATTTTTTATTACGCATATAAACACGGCTAGCTGTGTTGATTACGGATTTGTCGAAATGGCTTCCAAGTTATCTCTCTTTTACCACAAATCTTTGATATAAGGATACTATATTTCAGTTACAGTAAGGTTATGTAGCTTTTCCAATAAACATATCAAGTGCTTTCCTTTAGTTGAGATAGCAATTCTACTGAAATATGAACTATTTCATTGGTCAGCTGTCCATCTAAAAACTCATTTCGCTTTGGATATGACATAAGTTTCACTTGTGACGTAGTGTTGTCTGATTATAATATTTTTGTCTTAAAAACAAGGCATAAGTTTCATAAAACATATCAAACTAAGATTTCCTAAACTTTTTACTCAGTTCATTCAAAATTTGAAAAATGAAATGATCCCCTTTTGTTAATGTCGAACAGTCTCGGTTTTCAAAAATACGTCAAAGAAACTAAATCAAAGGATAAGGACACTTTTTGCTCCTTAAATTTAAACAAGACTCATTTTTTTAAAATATAGCAAAAAATGAGAAAAATATGAGTCTTTCCAAAAAAGCTTTACTAAGGCCTGAGACTGTTTAATTTTAATTTAATGATTGTCTTAAAGAAAGCACACATGTTGGGTTCTGTGAGAAGATCAAGTTTTTTTGTTACTCGATATTCGAATATCGAATTAGGAACATAAAATATGTCGCCAGTTAATTATTCGCAATTTATTGAACACCAATAGGTGCCAGTAACTTTTTGTTATATAGGGAACATTTCCTTTGATAGGCGCCAGGTTGCGCAAAAATATCACTATATACTGTTTATAGCGGTTACCGGTCTTATTATTCAAATGACACCTAGCTTAGCGAAACTAAGTGTCCTAAAATAGCAAAATATTTTATATATAGTAAATAGTGGGCACATTTCCTGGTTTAGCGCAACGCAGCGCCAAAAATTCAACTTTAAAATACAGTAAAAAAGATATTTCGGTAATTCTTTTCATCGGGACTGTGTATTTTGTCCCCACCATGTTGTTTTTGCCTATTGTCGTTTCACAGTTATTTTAAAGTTTACGGATATTTAATGGAATGTAAACATACATTCAATCTTAAAAATAAGGTCCTGTTGGAAAGTTTAATGAATGAGCTTGTCAAAACATGTCTGCTGTTTAAATTTTATTGATTGTGAAAAACTTCATTACAAAATTCTTGCTCTATGCCTACCTTAATATCCGGAAAACTCTATTTTTTTGCCTTTCAACTATTAAACTGAAGTCTGTATAAAGTTTTGATGTATTTTTTTTGTATATAATGTAATCAATTATGGAAGTTAATCTAAGTAAACTTTATAACCTCTAGGTTGATTATTTCTGTTATCTTAATACCAAAAATCATGAAAAACCAGGATTTTGGATATTTCAGATTATTTTAGTTTTTTTTCCTTGTTTGTAATGCAGTTGTTTTAAAACTAAAAACTTGGTTTATTTGAATATTACTTTATATTAGGCATCTTATAAGCTCAAGAAACCTATGCTTAAATGTTGTACCACTTCGCTTGAAGTGAAAGAAAATAAATGATTGATTTTATTCATTTAATTTTTAATTTCACAATTCATAAAGTTTTGAGTAATATTATATAATAAATGAAAAAAATAAAATAAGGATTAAAACTTTAAGCATTTTGAAAAATGGTGTTAAAGATTGAACGAATAAAATTAAACCATCATTCAACTTCAAGCAAAACTTAATATCAATATAAAATAAAATTATCTGATTAAATAATGAAATCTAAATACAGGCAAAAGCGATGTCCGACAACCCAACAATGAAAAATCTTAATAATATTCTGAAAACTCTGTCAATGATTAAACACCCATTTTTTTCACAGAATATGGCAGATATGGGAAGAAATCTATTTTAAAACAACTAAATCTGGTGATTAATTACTATCTTATTATTTTCTTAGTAATTTCAGACAGGATTCCCTTTATTAGGCCTAATATATAACTGTAGTCTGATTTTCCTTTTATTCTGCTAAAGGGTAAGGGTGAAAACACAGTTGAAGCAGCATGTAAAAATTTCAAAGAGAACTATATTTTAGACCTGTTTGTGTCTTTAAGATAAGAATGTTCATTTTAAAAGATAAAATGCCCAAAGAATAAGACTTAACACTGGTTTTACTAACTGTTTTATAAAAAAAAGCTGAGAATGGGAAATCTTAATTGCTAAAAACTACCATATTACATGAATGTTTTAACATTAGATGGGCAACAGAAATATATAATGGAGTTCTCAAGAGAATAATATTCAAGTTACAAACCAACCTTCTCAGCAGACTGGATGCCAAAAAAGCGGAAATAATCTCATTGAAAAACAAAACCATCTTTATATTCATTGAATTGAGGAAGGGTAAGGGTAAGGTTTCTAGCTTTTACTTCACATATATTTACATTGATTAATTGATTGTTGTTTAACGTCCAGTGGCAAATATTTCATGCATATTCAGGACGGAAACAAGTAAGCA
>JAULBM010321327.1:0-13521 GCA_032357055.1 Geukensia granosissima | reverse complement strand
ACCTGCTTAACATTTCTGCCAAGTTTGGTTCAAATCTGTTCAGTGGTTTCAAAGAAGAAGATGAAAATGTGAAAAGTAATAACAGACGACGACGACGACGCGGACAACGACAACGGATGCAAAGTGATGACAATAGCTCACATGGCCCTTTGGGGCAGGTGAGCTAAAAACTGAATGTGACAAACATCAGATGTAAAATAAAAAAGTTAAGAAAATTACTGCATGGCCAGTTTTGGACCCCATACATTATCTTAAGAGATAGGTCATGATGTTTGTGGTTATGGAACAGAAACCTTACTGTCTATGGACAACAATATCCCCAAAACATAATAAAACCACAAAATTTTTGTAGTCGTACAAAAAAACCCACTTACTGGACTTGTAAGGAGATAATAAATTCAGTTAAATTTCTCAATGACAACATTATCATCATCACTATAAAATTTATTGACATGAAATCTATGGGTGCCTATTTTGTAGCAGAAATAGTAAATATAAATTGCTAATTTGATATATATTAGTCGTCTATTTTTAACCAATACCACAGTACTACACCTAATCCAATGGATGTTACAATGTGTAGTAAAAATGCA
The DNA here is from genome assembly GCA_032357055.1 of Geukensia granosissima. Classification (NCBI taxonomy): domain Eukaryota; kingdom Metazoa; phylum Mollusca; class Bivalvia; order Mytilida; family Mytilidae; genus Geukensia; species Geukensia granosissima. The sequence goes on along the minus strand of JAULBM010321327.1, from coordinate 12,928 downwards.
ATGTCAAGAGTAATTGAATATATATATGATTTAAATATAGATCTGCTGCCTACATTAGAATCATTGTTGTAATTAAAGCTCCCTATGCAATAAAACTGTGTATGAAAGGCAAGTCCTAAGTGAAAGCTTCTACTTAGTAATACTAGCCAGCTGAAAATCCTTCTTTTGAGGAATGGATGTGATCTAGTGGTTAGGGCCACTGACGTGCATGCTTAGCACCTTGATGTAGGTGCACAAAATGTAGATCGATCCTGGCAAGAGGTGACATATAATCAAATCAATTTGTCAGATTTTTACTAGCACTTTTACTGTAAAAGGAAAAAGTTCAGTAAAGATAATAATCGGGAAAACAGTTTTCCAATTTTATATACATAGGCATGTAATCACCAAACTTTTTCATATATATATATAATACTTCATTATTGTTATATTTTGCCATAATTTTATTCCAAATTTTGTTGGGTATACTCTCTGATTGTGGACCTGAGATGATGATGTATCTGCAGTCTCCATATTTTCATCTTCTTTACTCATTATAAAGAAACTAAAACTACAAAATATATAACCTTCAATTTATTCATAAAACTCATTATTCAGAAAATAGTAACTGTTCTACCTTCTGTATAATAAATAACACAGAGAAATGAAAATGCCATCTCAAGAATTTATGTTTAAACAACAATTCAATTGAAATTCTAATGTACATTATGTACATTTAACCATACTCTAAACAGATGGTTTGTTTCTTGTATTTTGACCCTAAGTTTAAGAAAATATAAATCATTTTTGGTAATTTGTTATCAATATGTCAATATTATCAAAGAATGATGTTTGTCAAGGTCATGGCTGATGTTCAAATTAAAAAATGTTCTTATTCTAAACAAATAACTTCTTTTTTTTAGTCAAGGTATCTGTTATTCTCTAGTTTCTGTATGGTATGACTAGAGTATCATACTGGATTGTAGTAAATTTCTGCAAAAAAAACCCTAGGTCAACATGAATTTAAATTGGATTTTTAATTGACCATACATGTATTTACAAAAAAATCTATGTAACTAATTATCAGAACACGGGTTAAACCAATCCAATAAATTGCTTGTTCAAAGTTTAACTGAAAGCTCCTGAGCTATCTGTTTTGAAGAAAATACAAAAACAGCTGTGATCTGATTTTAATCAGGAAAAGAAGAAATGGACTCAAAGCAGTGTACTTAAAATTTAATTTAAAAATTAATTAAAAAAAACCATTTTTATTTCCGTTAAAAAAAACAGAAAAAAGGGAAAAATAATCAAGACTAGCATATTGCATTCATTGAAGACAAGTAAGAAGTAATGATTAAATAATATCAAATAAATTGCATAATACATATACATCAGTTAAAATGGAAATTAAATTAAATGTTCTAGTCTTGTAATCAAATCAAATGTGCTTTTAACTCAACTTTTATATAATGGTATTAATACATGAAAATACCCTTAAATTATATGATAAAATGGATTCTACAACTACATGTATATATGTCACAGTCCACAATTATATTTATTATTTTAAATGATTGCTCTAAATATCTATAGATAAATCATATACTATAATTTGGTGCAGAATCTCTGCACATTATGGATACTCTGTTCTCATGCAACACATGTACAAACATCTCGCTGAAATATATAGTTCAAGTTAAGAAAATAAAGAGAAATTTGTATATAGTATTTTTGACATCTATTTTCACAAAGAGACCAAGGTTACTGTTGTAACAAAAATAGGTTCATAGGATCATTGTTAACTGCAGTAAGATGATAAAAACATTGAGGTAGATAATCCTCCCTCTTGTTGTTTAAATAACTATTTCTTTGCATTTTTCTTCAAAATATTTAATATTTTTACTTATGCACATATTGAAATATTAAACAAAATACTTCAACCCACCTCTATTTCCTAAAATGAATGTGAATGAAAATGAACTGGCATTTTAATATATATATACACGTAAAATCATTCTAATTTGTAAACCCCAGTTTAATGTAATGACCCTGCTATTAATTTGGTAGATGTCTTCTCCACCAATGCAAATTATGTCAATAGTGAGTTCAAAATGTAGTGTCGAAATAAAGGGATTTAACTACATTCTGTCATTTTCTTAACAAGTCCAGCAAATACTATTTTTAACTGTGAGATTTGTCATATATTTGAAACCATTTTTAACGAAACAATGAACATGAAATATATTTATCTAAATGGTCTCTTCATAATGTAAAATGTAATATTTACAGTGTTTTAATTTTTTTGCTATTTTCATGCTGAAAATTGTTCTGCAAAAATTCCTACTCAGGAAATAGAAATTTTATCTTGAAATAACCTATTAGTAACAATATTATACTTGAAAAATATAGATTGTAGGAATATACCTTTTATTTTGATGAATATCAGTTAGCAAAATCAAATACTGCTAATATTAAGTACATGGATTAGAAAGAAAACATTGTGAAAAGAACATGCGTGTTAAAGTAATTGTAACATAACTGTCAGATTAAAATTCTACTGACAACTTGAAAAACATTCCCATGAAATATTTGTAATAAATGTTGGACTTAGGAATAAGCAACTATCAACAAATTCACCTCACTACAGACTGATATGATAAACATTATATATACATATATAAAAATAAACCAACTTAATAACAATAATAAGAATTTTTTTACCATGTAAAAAAAACAAATAAAACATAACATTAATTGTAAAACAACGTGTCACATCACAAACTGGTTTGGGTGATTTGGAATAGTAAATTAATTCCCTGTATGTAGATGATTAAGGAAAAAAAACACATGGAGTCATAATTGGCATCAAAATTTCACTTAAAATAAAATTATCAGAATATCAGCTGAAATATTGCAGTTATATTAATGAAAATAATATTCATTTCTATACATTTTACTGAGTTTTTGACTCTACAGTACAATTGTTTGCCATTACTTTGTAAATAAAGTTTCAACATAAAAACAAATTAAAATAGTTTGAAATATGAAATAATGCTTTTGGTTGGTTCAATTTTCAATGAAAACCTGCTCAACTTCTGACAGAGGCTAGGACAAAAATCAGTATCTCTAGGGAAAAATTATACATGCAAATTATACGGACTCAATATTTCTCTATGATTTATACTTATTAGTAGAATCAACAGTGTTCTATCTGAATTCAATTTGAAGTATTTCAATTGGAATACTAAATTTTGTTCCATTTTGATCTGTACAAGCTAATGAATATTATGTAATAGTACACTTTTATGGATAGAAAATAAATTTATTCCACAAGTCAGTCATATAAAGACAAAATTAATTACAATATGTGGTCACACAGTCTGACAGTGGTCAAATTGACAAACATCGGAATTATATACCGGTATATCCTACATAAAAACAACTAAGAATGTGCTTAAAAATCTGTATTCTGAATATAAAAATAAATGCTTTGAGCATATATTTAACAAAATAGAATGTAGTAAACTCAATAAAACAAGATTTATTTTAAAACTTTACGTACTGCATGCATCTCTTAGAAATTACCTTATTCATAATCAATTGTAACTCGTTAGCACCATTTTAACTACTTGAATAAATTTACAGGAAGTATTGCATTAGACAAAAACCTGATATTACTATATTTATAAGAAATCCAAATATTAGATAACGAAACACTAAAGTAAGGGTTTGTGAACCATACCAGAAATATAAACAACCAAATCTCTTGTTCTAATCCAACTAACAGTACTTTCATCAATGTTCAATTTTTCAAATTTGTTATCCACGAATTCAATAAATCGGGTCGTTTTACATATTTCTTTGCTAAAAATACGCCACCAATTACCACAATAACAGAAACACCTATTATAGTCCACCATGATTTACCATCGTTTTTATTTTCAGAGTTAAAAGTATCATCATATTGCTTTTCTCCATTTCTTGTTTCACTTTCTTCTAGTTTTTTCTGAAATATGAGAAAATGAATAAAAATGCTGATATTATGTTGCAATGTCAAAACCATAAAAATTTTAAACTACTTCAACTGCAACTCAAATTATAACATTTTGCATGTAGAAAAAAATTCTGCTTATGCCAGACTATTTAAATCAATGTTGTTCAAATTGACAAATACCATCAGACTGACAAGCAACAGTCACAAATGCCTGCGCTGATTAATTTCTGAATTTTGAAAAGGTATTGTAGTAAGTTCAACAGATGAATGAAAATGCAGAATTCCATCTAGGTTTTACTGCATTTTATTTTGTTCGGCAATTAACTGGGAGTACATTTTCATGTAACTGAAAGTACTATGAGAGAAAAAAAAACTAAAACACATCCTTTTAATCAAATTTAGGTGTTTCGCATTGCAGCATGATACAACTGCAGCATGCTGACATAGAAAAATTAAACAAAAAATGTTTAGTAAGTGTAGACACAATATTTGCTGGATGCAGTAATGCACTAGACACAGTAATAAAGATGTATCAGTAAATATATTGACCACCTTTATCACATAAGTGGAGTATTTTGTTGCATTTTTAATATGAAAGGAATTAGTACAAATAAAAGCTTTCCAAATATAAAAATTGGAAAATGCTACAAAAAAATGCTTGAGCTATCTTTTTACAAAAGGAATCATTTTGGAAAAATCTCATCAAAATCACTTGAATTACAAAACATATCGTGCAAAACTGACATTTTTGTCCATTTTTTTTCTATTTATCTCAAAACCTGTCAGATATAAAAATGTGTTGACATTTAACAGAAGGCTCTCATTGAAACAAAACTAAGAAAAAAACCTCATCTCCTGAAAAATTGCCTTTTTAGACATTTTGACTCATTTTATATAAAAATGGGGTAACTATTATTACATTATACATAAGGATTTTTTTTAAAAAACCCATCAGAATTGGATGAAAAAATAAAATGCTTCCATATCATGCCAAACTGTCTTTTTCATCTATTTTAACACCGGAGGTGCAGGCAATGCCTGCAAAGTTCGCCTCGTTGTCCCCAGCTTGTCGCATTCCACTATTTGAATCAAAGATGACTTTGCGTGAAAACTTCTTATGCAAACAAAACAGTCTGAGAGTCTTTTTTAAAGTCTAGTTACAGCTTTTCTTGTGAATAATTTTGAAATTTTATGAAATTAAAATTATATATTTGAAATGTATGTATTTTAACTAATTAAACTTGTAAAATCTGCACACCAACCTGCATGATGGTAGGCCACACAGTATGTGAGGAATCGAGTCGGACGAAAAAGTTAACCAAAGTCAATGATGCATGAAATGTGGGTCAAAGTGACCTAATTTGGGTGGGATGGTGACAGACTCCCCAAGCGGCATCTGCACACCAACCTGCATGATGGTAAGCCACACAGTATGTGAGGAAACGAGTCGGAGGAAAAACTTAGCCAAAGTCAATGATGCATGAAATGTGGGTCAAAGTGACCTAATTTGGGTGGGATGCATCTTTTTATGTGCGAAAATCTGTTTTCAAGTCCCACTTCAGAGACAGATTTTAAATACAATAAGCATAATTTGCTGAAAAAAAACATTGAATCTTGTGTAAAAATCATTCAACTGTAGTTTATCTAAAAATGTTTACTTTACATTAGCAGTTTATTTCATTTCCATTTCAAATTTGGCTCCTACCTTTTTGACATTTAGCGAAGACACACATCCATGTTTTTTAGGACTGCCAGCTTTCGCCTTTACTTTCATTTTCTATTTTAGTATTTGCTCTAATCAATGACCTAAAAAGAGCATTCTAGGATAACAACGCACTTTAAAATTGAAGTCTCAGTTTTGGATTTAAAAGTTTCAAATATGTTTTTAATTAACATGTTTTGCAAAAACTGAAAGTTTTTATTATTTTTAAGTAGAAAGGACATAGTTTTAAAATTGAATAATGTTATTTCAGAATAGGATAATGTGCCTCACACTCCTAGCTTAGGCTTTTGATTTTTAGCTATAACGGTGAAATCTCATTTCTGCACCAGAAAAATTGTGGATCACTTGTCAGTTGAGCCAAAAAGGGAGGGATCAAAATCATGCTAGAAATAAAATAAATTGTGAATGTAAATTGAACATATTTCAATAAATCCACAGTTAAATTATTTTTACACAAGCAGCAAACTATGCTAATTGTATGTAAAATCTGCCTCTGAAGTTGGACTTGAAAACGGAGATTTTCGCACGAAAAAAGATGGGGGTTGAGCAGAAATGTTAAAGGGCAAGACAAGTCCAAATATAAAAAAGCCCTTCAACTTTCAACAGAAACTATACTTGGGACAGAAGGAATCCAGGACTGAGGACGGATATGGTTTGGGGATGGATCAACTTGTTACAGTTAGTGCAATAACCCACTGAGCCAGAGAGTTAACTCCTGAGCACAGCTGATTAGGTTAGCTATATATATCTTCTTAGGGAAGCAAACCCATCACATGCGTGCACTCGTACAGATTTTTCGTTTGTTTACATGTTTTTGGAATGCCGTCAGAATTGAATAAGAGCCAGTACCTAATTTAAAAGGTCTCTGCCCATCTACCTTTACATCTTTCTTCATGGCTATTGAAAAGAATGCCGTGTCCCGAGCATAGCGCACAATGTTTAAGAATATAAACAAACGCCAACTACTTTTTTGTAAATTTACATGGGCGCCGCCATTTTTGTTGTTGTAAGTTTCGCACAATTTTTTATGATGTCTTGTGAGATGACGAGATCATGGAGAGAATAGCTGCTTAAAACATAAACATACATATTAAAATGATATTTTATAAGTGATTGAGTTGTATTATATATAAAGACAAACAATAAAGATTCTTTTGATGGTTGTTTATTTTCGAAATTTACCAGCTCTGCATGCTGATGTCAGACGAAATTTGACAACTCACAAGTTTGTGTCCCACGTTTTGGGAAATTTATCCATAAGAGAAAGTTTAAGCAGATACTCAACACATTTAGATCAACAAAAATGGCCAGCCCCAGAACTAGGCGCGTCTTGAAAGATTTGAAGCTGAAAGATGATAACAATGTAGGCCTTTCTTTTTGTTTTTCTGTCTGCCAGATAAATTTATTGGTACAAGATTTGAAAAATACTGTTGTTTTCTTCTGTGGTCCAGCTGCATAAATGTTACCACAAGCAGAAAAGTAGAAAACCTTCATTGCCACTACCAATGCCTATATATAACATGTAATCACCCATGTTTCTATAGGAGCTGAAAATTTTCAAGTCAGTCCGTCCCCAAAATGGTTTGTCCCCGCTGTTGTTCTGGCTCCATTGTTGATATGTCCCCAGTCATTGCAGCCTCAGTTGATCTGTCCCCATTAGAATATATATGTTTCACTTTGTTTGTTATATTACTCGAAGACAATAAGTTTGCAATCTTTTCACCAAAATATTTGTGATAAAGGTCATTGGTCATATTGTGTTGTCTTTGAAGGTTAATACAAAGGTTATGCCAGGTTCAAACAAGTAATGTAGATTTTGTTTTCTGTTGAACAACTCTATTTGTTTAATTCCTTGTAGCACAATATTACGGTAAAATTTTGTGTGAATACGGCTTGGTGTATAAACAAATTAAGGTATTTGTTTTAATTCTATTTTTTTCACTTGTTTTGAACATCACATTTATTATTGTTTTTTAAGTCGTGTGAGTTGTTTGTGTTGAGTTATGCAACATGCACTTTTACATTTTATATTGATTAGATTCCAGATTCATATGACAAGTACATGTAAACAAAAACCATACTGTTGGAGACCTGGATAACCAAATTTTGCAATTTATTCAAGTTATTTGTTAGTTATCTGTTATATTTTCTTCATTCTGTATATAACCCCAGTGTGTATACATGTACATAAATTAACAGGTTTATCACTAAACAAACGATTGTTCAAACATATTATAATAGTCACAATTTACAACCATACAATTTGGAATAATCAAATTATTGGAAGTAAACAATTAAAAGAATGAAAAGTAATTATCTTCAAATAATTAATATGTTTTCTTATATATACATGTAATAAAATTCTGTATGTTTATTTGTTGTAGCAGAGACATATAATATTATATGTCTCTGGTTGTAGCAATCAGTTCTGGTTTACAGAAATAGGTATCTATTACTATAGTACGTTACTTATATATTTTGTGGGACAGATTGACTGTTATTTCTAGGGACGGATCTACTTGGGGACAGAACAACTGGGGTGAGGATGGATTGACTTGTTACCTAAGAGCTCTTTTTCAGTTTTCTCAGATATATCTACATGCATACATAAGGACAATTTATAAATATACACATACACCTGTCAATTTTATTTTTGTTTATAGGACAAAACTGTTAAATCTATTTTTTCTCTGGTGTAAAATAAAATGATTTTGCCTACTTACCTACACTACAATGTAGTACATGTTTTTCTGACCACTTTAAACAAAAAAATTTTAATATAAAAAGTGAACAAAGAGAATAAATATCCTTTGTCGGGTCTTAATTATGCATATCAGTGACTTTCATGTTATATGGGAAATTTTGTTCCAAAAACATTTTAAATGCTTTGTTTTAATCTGCATTTTGGGATAAGCTTAACAAATATTTGGTTAGCGAAGAAGTACTTATTCAACTGTAAGGTTAAAGAGATATAGAGTTACAATGTAGAAAGAAACTCAGAAACTTACATGACCAACTGAAGATGAAAAGTCTTTCATTATGCTCATATTGAAGATATGTATAAATATGAGTCACCTGATATGAAAAAGAGCTAGACTCACTTGCTAATAAAATACTGATAGTTTTTTCATTTGAATATCATCACATTTTATTTTGGGTCTTTTTACAGCTAGCCTTTTGGTGTGGATATATTGTCCATTGTTGAAGGCGTCTCATGGACAATCGGATCACATCTCCTTTTCAGTACTTTGGGTAGATCTACCGGAGTGTTGAATATAGCTCAAGCCCTTCTTTTCTTGAAAATTATGAAAAATTGTCAGATTTGTATGAATCGCAGAAAAAACTGCTATTTAGGCTGTTTTTTTTTCAAAAAGTATAACCCCCTTTTTTTTTGGAAAAAAATGTATATTCAACTTAGACTTTGGTCATAATGACAAAAATGTTGACATTGGCAAAAAGAATATACATGTACATGTAGTCATATAAATGTCGAATAGGACTTACCCCAACAAAGATTATTCCTTGAACAGATAAATAGTCATTGAGGCCATACCAAATTAAATCCTAGTTCTTTGGGTTATCAGTGTAAAGATTTGGTACAGAGGAGTGAAAATTTTAAAACAATTTTCTGAAACTAGATTTTAAGAGGTAAAAGAATCAATACAAATTTTCAAAAATTTAAAAATAAAAAATTGTCAAAAAGAGAAAATCCTAGTGAGCCATTAAAGTCTTCAGCATCATTTTAATAACTTTGGATACAAGTCAGTTGTCCAGATGGAAGGAGTTGTTGCTACATGTATATAAAATGTTCTGTTTTGAAACATATTGTATTATTTTTTATAGGCATGTGTCTTTCTTTACATTCTGTTTTTTTCTGTTTCTTCTATTTTGATGATAGAAATCAGAGGCACACCTTACAAAAATGTGATAAAAATTCAGCATGGGAATAAATACAAAAGCTGAATTGATATTTTTTTTTGCTATGGCAGCCAGAAATATTAAAATAGGATCATCAAACAAGATTCCAACAAAGTTTAGGTTGCCTAAAAAGTTTTTGAATTGAAGTTTCCTTAGAAATCTATAGTAAAATCTAAAAAAAATTTTACTATGGCCTACCAATACTTAGTTGCCTAGAGCTGCTTGCTGGAAGGTATTATCATTTGTTTCAGTTTCAAAAGAAGACCAACCATTGACCAAAAAGTGGTGTCAAACTAGATTTGTACTGAATTATACATGAACATGTATGTAAGGGTCCTACACTGAACTTAGTCTGAATGAGTTGCACTTGATGAAATATGAAAAAAAAATGAAATTGACCATTTCATCATAGTCAAATTTGGACCACAAGCACTTGCAGACAATAATTTCATAAAAGGTCCTATGTCAAACTAAAATAAGCTGTGACCCAAATGTTGTTTGTTGGAAGCCTGTTCCTGGGCAGACAGGTCAATTAAAGTAAGTACAAAGTTATACACATCTCTTAATTCTAAAAAAAATTAATACTCCTTGATCTTGGTTGTTTCTTTTTGATTTCAGTCTACCATTTTACTTTCTTTTATATGCACAATCAATATAAAATTATTTCTGTAATAAATTCATAATCTGACACAGGCGGTTCTGACCCAGACATGGGAAAACGGAAAATAATTATTTTTCTTAGCATACTCAAACTACACAGGATAAATCCAAACAATGATATAAATTTGGTGTGGCCTGATTTCTTTAAGTCAAGATATATTTGTACATGTACATGTACAGCAGCACCTTCACTATTTATAATTGTGATATATCAGAAAATCTGTCAGTACAATACTATTCAATCTGATGTTTGTTTCAATTTTATTTTTAGATTTGCTTTGAATGTGGTGGTCACAATCCACAGTGGGTGAGTGTAACCTATGGAATATGGATATGTTTGGAATGTTCTGGAAAACACAGAGGACTTGGTGTCCATTTAAGGTACATATGGATAAAAACAGATCAGAAGTTATCCCACGTTTGATTTACAAATTGTTTATTAATACAAATTGCTGATTAATATGTGACTATTGGTCTATTTTCTAGCACTAGATAGATCTACAGAGTTGATGTAGCATATATATCCCGAAGTTGTGGATAGGAAAGGCCCACTTGTTATAGTTGTGGGTATTGGGTCATAATACACAAAGTCAGACCTTGGACCATAGTGGTTATCATTTTTGGAGAGGGCCAAACCACCTGTAGATAAAAGAACCCTTTTGGTCCTACAAAATACAGACTTTCCTTTTTGAAGCCTACAGCAATTGCCCTTCTGAGTCCATCCAAGTCCACATTTAGGCTGTTTTGATAATTGTTCAACTTTTTCTTATCCTGTATATGCCTTGGATGTTAAATTACATGTACCAGAAATTAATCATTTAATTAGGGACATATAATATAATAGAAGTCCCTGGTTCAATTGTCTTATTTTCACCAAAATTTAAAGATGATTTTATATGAAATAAAGCTAAACTACCTCTAATCCTGTCAATATAAACATGATATAGAAAGTAAATGTTTGTTTTATTACAGAACCTAGTTCAACTAGTCAGTGAAAATGATGATTTTTATACATGTAACAATCATTCCCTTTTCAGTTTTGTACGATCAGTATCCATGGACAAATGGAAAGATTCAGAACTAGAAAAGATGAAAGTAGGAGGAAATAGAAATGCTAAAAGCTTCTTTAAATCTCAGCCAGACTATGATCCTGGTATGACTATACAAGACAAGTACAACTCAAAAGCTGCAGCATTGTATAGGGATAAGGTAGGTTTCTTCTGTATATATTTAAAAGAGAGAATATGGAATATAAACCAGAAAGACATGATCCACACTACACATATATTTATATACTGCTTTCGGCTGAAGCTATATCTGATATTATGAAAAGATTGTACAATTAAAAATACCAAGGGTCTTTTAAATGATTTTTATTCCATTTAACTTTACTTTTATTTTCAGCTCACCTGTCCAAAGGCCATGTGAGCTATTACTATCACTTGACGTCCTTCGTTGTCATCGTTAACATTTTGAAAAAATCTTCTCCTATGAAACTACTGAATGGATTTGGATGCAACTTTGTATGATTGTTCCTTATGGTATAATGCACAAAGTTTATGCTGACTTTTGATCTGTTAAAAAACATGGCTGCCATTACTAAAAATAGAACATAGAGTCTGACCAAAGATTTTTGCATATATCTCAAAAGCCAATAATTTTAGCCAAATTCTGATAGGATGAACGTGTTCAGCATGATGAAATCTATCTAAGGTGAAATTTTTGTGGAAATTCCTTATCTCCTGTAGGAGTTATGGCCCTTTTAAGACGTTTTTAGGTAATTTTGAAGTCAACAGTTTACAAAATTTTCTCCTCTGAAACTACTGAATGGATTTAGATGAAACTTTGATTGTTCCTCAGGGTATTCTGCACAAACTGTATGCTTCTTTTATTGATCCGTTTTAAACATGGCTTTGGTTACTACAAAATAGGACATAGGGGTCTGACCAAAGGTTTTGGCATATATCTCAAAAACTGTTAACTTAGCCAAATTCTGACATAATTAAAGTGTTCAGCATGATGAAATCTATCTGTGGTGAAATTTTTGCAGAAATTCCTTATCTCTTGTAGGAGTTATGGCCCTGTTTAGACGTTTTTTTTAGTTTAAGTTTTAAAAATCTTTTCTCTGAAACTACTGAGGGGATTAAGATGAAACTTTATATGATTGTTTATGAGGATCTGCTCAAAGTTTATAAATACAAGGCTGTTTGAGACAGTTGAATAATTACAGACTCTTAGGAGCCTCTAGTTTGTTCAGTTAGCGACATTTATTCAGAAAAGTGGAAAATTTAATTAACAGTATTTTTTCATCTTTTGTAAATATTATTTATAAGGGATTTTTACTAGAAAAAAACCATTGTTGAACATAGATTAATGTAGATTGATAATGACTTGATTTTTAAATAATATTGCAGTAAATGATGTTTCATTATCAGATTTTTTTTATAACCTTGATTGAAGTTTTCCATGATAAATAATTAACTTCAAATAAGGGTCCTGGTATTTTACATCTGGAATTAACAGTTTGGTTTTTACCTGCGTCGCCGAAGGCGGAAGCAGGTCTAGTAACCGCTCGACTCCGTCTGTCCGTCCGTCTGTCTGTCCGTCCGTCCGCAACACGTCGTACACTAACTCAAAAACGCTTCATCCGATTT
>JAULBM010321306.1:0-13522 GCA_032357055.1 Geukensia granosissima | reverse complement strand
CAAGTATTTTTTTTTTCCAAACTGTGAAAAGGAATGACAAAGAGAGACATCTTTCAAAAGATGGACGAGGAGTTGGGTAAAAAAGCTGTACCAGAAAAATCAAAGTACAGACTTTGGAGCAAATTTTGCTCTAATTTAAAAACTACAAAGGTAATTTGCAGGATGGAAACATATCAGAACTATTGTTAAATTTAGTACTATTAATGAAATATATACTTGTACTGCTTATTTTTACTTCTTTTGGAGAGTAGAGTATGCTGATGTGTTATTTATTTGTCCAAAAACTAAAAAGGTTAAAAATTAAGTTTCAATCCAAGCATTTTCCCAATAACAGTTGTTGAATATCAAAAGTGATATAATGCTACAAGCATAAAAAAAAGTCTTCATATAGTGCTGAAATAAAGAGAAAATGGTTTGGAAAAGTTTTTTGACTAGTTTCCATTTCTAGGTCATTTCAGTTTAATGCAGAAATTTTCGCTTTTATATTATCAATCTTTATGTAAGAAAAAACAATATTTGGATATGGTAAGCAAATAACATTATAATTTTTATCTAACATTTTAATTGTATTTTAATAAAATGAGTAGTATTGGTGCACAATACATGCTTGCAAATAAAAGAAACTGTATTTTTACCTTTAACTGGTACTTGTATCAGTTACATTGTAATGATAGGGAATGTACTTTTGTCAGAACTATGTAATGAAACTAATGGCAATGTTAGTTACATCTTTGTAACTAACGTTTGTCAGAACTACGTTATGAAACTAATGGCAACGTTATTTACATCTTTGTGATACCATAGCAATGCGCAAATTAGTGCAAATCATTATAAACTTAAAAAGAATCGTTTCTTGGTATATTTCAATATTTTGTCGGTAAGATTATCTAGCAAATGATACATAAACTTATTTAATGAAAATGAAAACATATATTGGGTAAATGCTTTAATGGTTTGTATTATATGTCTCCTCAGTTGTAAAAAGTCTCATTCCAACTCCACAATCCATGTCTCGTAGGAATAAGGTTTTTACAACTTGACAAGATACTACCAGTTGTACCTTATACCACATTATGTAAATAATGAGTTTATGAACATGCAGAAAAACTGGCCATAAATACTAACCAACAGTATGCATTTCTACCTTGATATTTCCCAACAGAATCTGAATATTATGTTTATTTTGCAGGGATCAGCATTTTCAAAATGTCATCTATGTATTTCATTAAACAACAGCCTGTTAACATCACTGATTACCAAGGATCATCCTACAGCTAATGTATTAAGGAATCAAAGACAAGAGCACTGGAATGATATCAGGTACTTTAAAATTGAAATTAGTCACTGATAGTATATTCAAGACATGTTCTTTGTTTTTTTTGTAAATCAGGCACTGATTAGCTTGTTTAAAAGTATATTCCAGGTGTGTCTTATCTTGGAAAACTTTTACATTGGTCCTGAAATAAGATTTATTCCAAAATGTTTTGAGAAGTTGAGCTCTTTTTTTAGCTCACCTGGCTGAAGGCCATGTGATCTATTACTGTCACTAGGCATCCATGGTCTTTAAGTTAATAATTTTCTCCTTTGAAACAACAATGAAATTATATGAAACTTCGTATGATTCTTCCTTAGGGTATTCTGCACAAAGTTTATGTTTGGATTTTTGATCCATTGAAAATCATGGCTGCCATTTCTAAAAATAGAACATAGGGTCTGACAGAAGATTTTGGCATGTATCTCAAATACCATTAACTTCTAAATTCTGACTTAGATGAGAGTGTTCAGCATCATGAAATTAATCTGTTGTGAAAATTCCTTAACTCTCTTTGGAGTTAATACCTGTTTTAGGCATTTTTTTCGCTAATTTTGAAGTTATAGTATTCTTCTGCTCTGAAACTTCTGAGCCAGTTGTCCTCTACCAAAATTATCTACAACATTCCTTCCTGGCAAGGATCAGTAAGGAGTCTCTGTCAGGTGAGTGATACAGGCTCCTAGGAGCCTTTAGTTTTCAGAAAGCACTTATTGTTAACTGTCGTTTTACCAGATTCATAGTATTTATTGAGAATGTGTCAGTAGTATGAAAAAAGACTTTGTAAGACTCTCATTTTTTAGAGAGGAAATGTTAGAATATTACAAAAGAAGAGAGATTTCAAGACAGGATCCAGGCCAAATGCTTTGCATCATACTTGATGCCATGGATCAATGTAAGACAGCCTTGCCAATATTAAAGAGAAGAGTTTCCAAGGAGATTAATAGCAGGGTTGTTCCTCCAATCAAGACATATCTCACAGGGGCATTAATCCATAGACAAGGTTCTATATATTCATTATTAAATTCAGTTTTGTTAGAATGACATTAGCTATTGTTCATCATAATTTAATACTTTATTAAGGTTAAGATTAACAGTATACTGACAAAGATAATTATAGAATTCCATATTCTTTCTGAAAAAGCTCAGGGCACTTAAATATTTTTAGAATCTGCAAAATTCAGAATTCTTTACAGTCCAGTTCCAAGTTTTTTTGGGGGTTTTTTTTGGTTCCATAGTTTAGAATCACCGAAATGATTAATTCTTTTATCTCTCCTACATAAATGTCTGTCAAATCAAATTGCCATTTTCTAAAATAATTTTCTGTTCTTTGATCTTGCAAATCCAGGAGATTGAGGTGGCAATTTAGGATTTTAATCAAAATATCCTTAAACTATGATTTTTTAAAAATAAAAAGTTTATCGATTATCTTTGTTCATCTTTATACTCGAGTTGATATAGATAGTGACATGTAATGGTTAGCCTGCTTGCCTCGATTCCAGAAGGTCATTGGTGCAATCCCAGCCAGGTCAAATAAAGACATAAAAATTTGTATTTGCTGCTTCTCCACTAAGGACGCAGTATTTAGGAGTAAGAGCAAAGACTGGTCAGCCCAGAGTCAGATTATATGTCTGGGTGCTTCAATCAATCATACATAAAGAGTAAATTATGATGGATGTTTTTAAAGAAATGATTCATAGATTATCAGTGATCTTCTTTGCCAGATCAATAATATCCATGGAGACATTCATGTTAAGATGGATATGAGAGATCAGGTAAAGATGACCAACAATAATCTGTTTATCACTAGATTACCATAAGTAGGTAATTGTTGACAATTTTTTGACAAATTATATATGGAAATATGTTAAACTTTTACATTTACACTTTCAGGTCATGGTCAAAACAAAGTTGGTCACTGTTACTTTGATTTTACTCAATATCCACATGATACCAATTTAAATATCAGTGTTTTGATTAAGATATTGAAAGGTAATTATAAATTTATCATCCACGAATTATTGACCTATAAAGAACATATATTTTTAAGTAAAACATTGTCCACAAATTAAATGTTACACACATCAATTAGTAAGCAACAGCTAAAAAGTGTTCTTGTACACAAATTTTATGATCCAGCACAATAGTTGTGTTAATGATATTTGAATGGTCCTATATAAATGCTTTGCTTTTCATGCTGATCAATATTCAAGACATTTAGTCATCACAGTATTGGACATTGTTGATGAAAATTTCTTTGAGTCTGAAACTACTATAGCAGATTGAAATATTTTTTGTGTTAATGGTCATTTGATGGCCCCCTACAAAAGTTAGGTTTTTTTGTTTTGATCGGTAGTTTAAGATGGCCAACACAGCCTATCTTAGTTTATAATTGGACCCTATGGAAAATTTCTTCATCTTTCTTCTCCTATGAAACCACCAAACTTATTGATATGATTAGTTATGCAAGTGATCCTTGGATGGGCTTTTACAAAGATTGTATTTTTTTTTGCACTTAAATAGTTAAGATGACAGCCAAACCATGACTTATTCTAACAAAATTTTAACATTGGACCCTACATGAAAATTATTCAAATTTCTTCTTGTCAAACCACCGAGATGATTAAATTAATTTGTTGGAGGAATGATCACTGAATTGTCCTATACAAAAGTATTGTTTTTATAATGATCGGAACTACCACTACAGTCTGACTAGGTTCAATGTTAAAGTTTCTTCATTTGCCTTTTTGTTCTTTTTGGAACTTTGACATCATACAGACTTGATGTTCTCCGTTTGGTTAGCAATTTGGTATCAGCTAGGTGAGTAATACAGGCTTCTGGGATCCTCTTGTCAAGAATTGGTAGTATTTTGTATTTTTAATATGGTTAATTTTAAGAATATTTAACATTAACCAAAAAGGCCACACTTAGAAGATTAACTATTTTATTCTTTCAGATTACAAAAATGAATTAGGAAGCCAATTGCACTTACAGATGGACAGTGCCTCAAATAACAAAAATAGTGTTATGATAGCCTTTGGTGGAATGCTGGTTCATCTAGGAATATTCAAAGAGGTAATATTTATTTAAAACTGTTAGTTCATGTCCCAAAAATTAACCTAAACAAAAGTGACAAGTGTGCACATATGTTCATTTGATGCAGACTGTTCCCTCAATTGATATTGATGACCACCAATTAGTTTATTCAATTGTAAAGTCAACAAGCATAACAAGTAAAACTTCAACATTTAAAGATTGAATCAGATGAGGAACAGACATCTGAAACATATGCACCTAAAGGGAACAGAATTGATAATAATTAACTGAAGAGAATGTAAATAAATAAAACATTTAAAAAATAATACACAAAAGCATTTGGATTATCTAATTCCCATTCAAAATCTGAAATTAGTTTATAGCTGAGATAACAGAACACAGTCATAGAGTTCAAGTTTTGTTGGATGCAAATTTTCAATTTTTACATTGCCATACACATGTACAAATGGAGCAAAGTACAAAAATTTTAAACCATGCCAAAAAGGATTCTGTTTACTGCTGTAATCACTCAATAAACGATATTTAAATCAGATACTTTTTTATTGTAAGGAAATTAAGTAATCCTTATTTTGTTTTGTTAGGTGTACTTTCACATGCTACCAGTTGGCCATACACATGAGGTAAATATTTCTGTATTATAGTTTTTTTCATTAGAAATTTATTGCATCATTGTATATTTTTTATGATGAATTATTATTATCCTATTATATATAGAATATAGGACATTTTGTTTATCACAGAAAATATTCAGTGAGCCCGTGATAAAGTCAGTACAAGATACAAAATGTCTTATATTCTTTTTATCGGTAATTTTAGATAAAAAAAATTCTCAAGCTGAAAAACGTCACATTTTACATCACATAATACAAGATATGGTAAAATATAATTTCATTATGGAAGTAGATATAATGATTTTGGCAGTGCATGATATAAAAATTCTTGTTCATGCAGCTGTCTATCTTTTTATCACATGTTTGTTTCGGCAAACTTATTACAAATGGCTAGTTTCAATGAAAAATTTTTGGAAAGGTATCAGGCAGGCTTAATTTTTAAATGATTTGAGAACCAAAGTGTCCTAGAAAGGGGATGGCATTCTTACACATTTGTGTTTTTTTTTTTTCAAATTGAAGGCTTTTTATGGGCAGCAAAATTTTGGAATCATTTTTTAGAGCAACTAGGAAAACAAAAACAAATAAGCTGTTGATATTTATCAAACTACCGGTATATATAAACAATGTTATGGATGAATTTTGCACCTGACACAGTTAGGTAAATTTTCAGACATTTATAATTGATTTCATTCAAAAAGTTGTAGCATGATTGTGCATGGGACAGCCATCCTACAAATAACAGTTAACATTAAACTTCTACAAGTCATGTTAACCTTGTATCATCTGCATGATGCTTCAGTGGGGGGAGGTATATGTAGGAGTTGTTACATTTTAAAAGGTGCCAAAGGGGGACTTTTCCAGAGTATACAAGTTTCAGTGTTATGTGTTAAGGTTGTCCTGATTTAAGTCATATTTTGTTATTTTACTGTATGGGAGTTGTCAAATTAATTGGTACATGTACAATGTTTTAGTGTATAGTGTACTTGTAACATCATTATTTCAATCAGAACACACTCATACATTTCCGACATTCTTCAGAAATAATACTCTGGGGTAGATGTATGAAAGTGAATACATGTATAATAATTGTGCTCAATATGTGATGCAGTTGGAAACTGCATGACCTTCTCCCTTCATGGTATTGCATGAAGTTCCTACTTCAGATTCTTAAAAAAACTGCTTTATAAAAGTATAGGCATTATACATTTTGAAAAAAAATTTGATTAAATCAATTAAACTTTCAAAATTTTAGACCATAAATTTGCAATTTAAAAAGTATGGGAAAATGAATCCAGATAACTCACAAAACAGCATCTGAGGTCTGCATCTACCAAGAACTGTTATGTCTTTCTTCTTAAAATCAAATTTTAGATATCCAACATGGCCATGCTCACAAGAAGACAAAATGGCTACCCTTATGGCTGAGGTAACTTAACAGGATTTTATGATGGAAATGGCTTATGATGTTCAGATTGATGATAATTTGTTGCTAGTGCTGTTACTTGTTTACATAACACTCTACCGAATAATAAACTTTTTTCAAACACACCTTGTATATAATGTGTATGTAGTTATAATGAAAATGAAATTACAAAAAAAATTTCAGGATATTGATGCCATGTTCCACAACATTGCAGATGTCTTAAAAGTAGATGTCTTCACTTTTCCAGGTAAGAAATATAGCAATAATCTATGTCAGGCTTTGTGGAGTGCAATTTGAGCTATATTAAATTAAATGTGTGTTTCTGTCTTTGTTATACATGTTGTATTTTAAATCAAAAGAAAGAATTATTCCACAGTTATATTAAATTAAATGTGTGTTTCTGCCTTTGTAATATTTTTAATCAAAAGGAAGAATTATTCCACAGTTAATGATTTATGTTTTACACTCTGCAATAACATTTTTCATACTTTTATCAGCCCCGGAATTTTTCTAAATAGATTAAACATTGAGGGTCTGACATGTTCATTTTTTTGCGAAAGCATTAAATCCTTATCTCATGATTCAGGCTAGTGCATCCAAAGAGCCACTTCCAGCAAAAAAATGGCTGAATGTACAATGCAAAATCCCTGTAGGGATTAAAAAACCTTGACTCCGCATTAAATAATCATGATTGCAAAAAAGCATTATTGCAACTTGTTTGCACTTTTTGTGTCGCCTGCTTCTAGCAGGGGAACATAAAGTGATCACTCTGTTGTAGTCTTGCTTCTGCATCATATATATCATGAGGTCTATTAATGTTGCACCTCCTGTTTTATTTTTCACAAAAATCACTATTTTGAAATTTGCTCCAATTTTGACTTATAAAATGCAGTGAAAAAAGTGGGGTATCAATTCTAATCTGTCTCTCCTCCTTAACCACTCTGACAATAGAGATTAAATAAACTTTCACAGATTTTTTATAATAAATGTAGTTTTGCACCTCCTATGGTTTCAGTGTAGTAAATTCTGTGTGCAAATTTGACTTGATATATTTCTGTTTATAATGATAGCTAGATAAAAATAAAAAGTCATAAAAAATTTATTAAATATTTCATATAGCATAAATGAATTTGTCATAATCAATTTACAGATTTGGTATCCCATATTAAAAAGATTGCATTTATAGGAAGTGTCAGCCAAATCAGAACAGTTTGGGATGTAAAGTCTTGGCTGGAACCACATATGATGGGGTGCCACAGTTTTAATGACAGTTTCCACATACACATTCATTATAATAAAGGTAAACCTTTAAGAAAAATAGTCTGTATCTTGTTTATATAACAAGAGTGCATCGTCAAAAAATATCTTCATTCAAAGGACAAGCTATTAAAAGGTTTACTATTTGCTCCCCTTTGTGGTTAAAAATAAAAATTACCTAGATTTGTTGTTAATTGATATTAAAGTTATTCTAAAACGTTGTAAAAAGGTTGTACTATAGCATAAATAAGGTTTGGCATGGCATGTGATAAGGTTTGTCAGTTACCTGCCCAAGTTCAGTGGTCTTTCCTGGTACTCCAGCTTCCTCCACCAGTAAAAATGACTGCCATGATATGACTGAAAAAGTATTGAATTTGTGGCATAAAACCCCAATCAAGCAGGTTTGGTTCACCGATAGACATAGTAAATTTCTTGCTTCAAACATTTTTAAGACAATAATTAAAATTAGCAACTTGTAAGTAATATTTGCTATTTCAAACTGAAAGGTGTTTTTTTGTAATGGACCGTTTCAGAAATGCAAAGGAATTCTGGGAACGTCATTGTTCTGGTTGATTCTCATTGGTCGAGACGTCATCTACTAGGACGCTGAGACTGCACAATGCGTTTTACGAGGACGGAAGTTCAATTTCTGAATCGGTTCATTGAAGTTTTTTATTGAGGGGGTGCAAAGCAAGTAGGCTTATCATACCTCCTTTCACCACCAGAGTTTGTTCTGTGAAGTGGTAGGTTGAATAATGCAAAATACATTGATGCATAATGTTAGCATTACAAACTAGAGCATAATCATAATTATTTGAAAAAATATTGCCGACAGGCTTCTTTATTCAAAATATGGTGTAGAAATTGCCACTTGGTTCATTCACCAGAGTTGCCTTTTTTTCCTTTGATTAGTTTAATGTAAAAGTAGTGGGAAAAACTTTCAACTTTAAGTAATTATCTTAGCTTATTTTCTCAGGAAACATTGTATGGCACTACAAAAAGTGGAGTAAAAACAGGTGGTTACCTGATCCTGAGGACCCACTAACATTTGTTACTGAGAGAGACAGAAATGGAATAATAATATTTAAGGTAAAATGATACCCAATATAAAAATGGGAACTAGCCCAACCCGTTGTTTGAGAAGGGTCCAAATGGGGATTTTTAAATGCAAGTTTTTATTTTTGTCTAATTTTGATGTTTTTTTTTTAAGAAGAAGCATGAAGAAGCCAACATAATAGGCCACAAGCGTCATGACCTATCTCTGTCTGATACTGATATATAGGGGTATAAAAAATGGCCACACCCTAATTATTGAAACTTTTTTATTCCTCATCAGATTTTGATGGTTGTTTTTGCTAATGATTCCTTATGAAAATTCCAACAAGTAACTTCAAGCATTTTTTTGTAAAATTTATGTTTTATGTATGAAAGTTGTCAAAGGGTTAAAAAATGTGATTATGCAGGAGATGAGAAATTTTCATTTTTCATGATGTTTTTTGCATTTGATTCCTATCAATGAGTGTTCAGTAGTTTGTCAACAGATTTTCTCTATCTTAATTAAACAATTTTCGAGATAAAAGTGGTCAAAGTGGGGGGAGGGGGATTCATATCATATGGAAAAAATGTTACCGGTATTTTCTTTTGGATTTTTTTCAAATGATTCCTCATGAAAAATGCAACAAAAGTTATACAAAGCATTTTTGTAACATATACCTTTTTGTATAAAAGGGGTCATAGGTTCCAGGTGATAAGAGTTTTTTATTTTTCATCCAATCATATAATTGATGTTTTTTTGCATCTGATTCATCATCAAATGAGAGATTTTAGCAGTTAGTCAACAGATTTTCTGTATCTCTTACTGTTTTTAAGCTAAAAGGGGTCATAGTGGGAGGTGAAACAATATAGAAAGATTTTATTTTTCATCTGGTTTTGATGGGGTTATTTTTTTCAAATGACTTAAAAATGTAACCAAATTGATGCCAATTTTGAGCATAAAATGATTCAAAATGATTTTTTATTCAGTCATATTACTGTGTTCAGCACTATACTTTGTCAAGCACATTATTGGTTCCACCAAAATACTGTATTCACACTTACTAAAGGTTCATGTGTTCATCTTTCACATGTCAATGTGCTGTGGTTGTATCATGCTGTGCGCAAGAAAGAGCTCAGTTCATATTTGAAGAGAATCAAAATTGAACTTGGTCTGTTTACTATGTGTTATATATTTGTGTGTGTATTTATTAGTAGCTGTTATTCATTTACACTGTAAGCTTAATTAGCTGATATTTAGGAGATAACTGTATTGTATTTTAAGCTTTGAGGAAATAAATCATGGATTTTGCTGTCACCAATTGAGTTTACCTGGCGACGGCTAGCGGAGCCAGGTAAACAGATATTTGCGACAGTAAAATCCATGATTTACCTCCTCAAAGCTTAAAATACAATACAGTTATCTCCATTCTAATGCAATTGTAATTCAAAACCTTTGATTTATGTGAAAAAACGGTGAAAAAGAAATTCAGCGAAAAGTTGTGAACGTTTTCCTCTAATAAATGTCTTAGAAACAACAAGACGTCACTTGAACGCTTCCATTTTGAAAAGTGAATTACAGACGTTAATAAGCTTTGTGTACGTTTCAAATATGGATAATTTTGTTCTAAGTGAGTTTTCTCAATAGACTTATAAAATATTTTGTGTATTTTATTGCATTTGACAAGCAATAAATCTATTGTTCCAACATTGCGGCAATGTGGCGGCTTTTTATATGAGTTCATCATAGTTACGACAAGTAGATAGTGAATATTACGTATAATGAAAGCCAATCAAATAAGGTGTTACAAAAATATTGCATTAGAATGTAACATTTGAGATGCCTAACATTCTGTTTAAGGAGCCATTCACAGCTTGCTTTATCGTATGGATCTTTTCCATTGTTGAAGGCTGAAATCCCACCTGTACAGATTTTGGACTTCATGTGGTGTGTCATAACACATGCACATCTCTTAATTCTATTTTAGCTGTATCAGTTTTCATATTTAAGTGTGTATATTCAAATATTTCTATAGTTACTTTGACTTGGTTAATTCATTTTTAGAGCCTACCATCAGGACTTCCAAGTACATTACCGCCAACTTGGAATGCTGAAACTGTTAAACAGATTGACCTTGTCAGCAAAAAATTGAGCAAGTGTGGTTTGCTTACACCAAGAGAGCTGGATTGGTGGCAAAATATTGGCCAAATAATGGAAGACAATGTTTGTGAGGTAAAACAACTTGGTACTTTCTCATTATATGTACCTGCTTGAGTTGAATGCTCTTATTTATTTTTGGGTACTTGAATGTATGTTGGAAAGATTCATTTTACATCTTTCCAATTAAGGATTTTAAATTTTTGTTTTGTTTTCTATTTTGTCTACAATCTTTTTGACAAAAGAAAAAAATGCAAGGCACTATTTATTGAGACTTTGTTTTGTGCCCCACAAAAATCTAGTGAACTAACAGCAACATCTGAACAAAAAATTATGCAGAAAAGATGTGGTTTGTGTCTTTCTGGCATAAAATCCATATTCTTTTTTTTTAAAAAGGAATATTTTATGGCCACTGGAAAATTAAAATGTATGTTACAATATTTGTTATGACACATACATGGCATATCATCATGTTGATGAATGCTCAGTATTTATTTGAGCTTATTTTAGGCTCAAAGATGTAAATTATACCCACCAACATTGAAACTTAACATATATTCATCTAACATTGGTTACATTACAAACCCAATGAATTGATCTGCAAAAAGTTACTTTATTTTAAAATTGGCTCCATAGTTTTCCCCTTTAAAACATCATTTTTCTTCTTTTGTCTTCATTTCAATTGTTCCACATTTGGAAATGAATATTTTTTATCAATTGTTAAAAATTAGCCTAAATTTTGCAAGATGTTTTGTGTATTTGATAGCTCATATTTGCCTTATCTTTGGGACAACTTTTTAAAAATACATCTAATTTTGTAGACTGAAAACACATGCCCATTGGCTGAGTTGGTGGCAGCAGTACATGAGAATGATTATGAGGATATTCCAATCATATCAGAAGAACTGCTTACTTTGCAGAGACAACAAAAGAGAGTTAATGTGGTATGAAAGTGGTTTTCTAAATTGTTTAGAGTTAGAGTTATTTTTTTAAAAAAGCTATGTGGTTACTGGTAGTTGGTTGTACATTTAATGTTTCATGATGTCACATTTATTCACATCATCAATGATGTCATATTTACAAAGACTGTCTCGGTAGTGTAAAGGTTAGCATGCTTGGTTTCAAGTGCCAAAATTCTTGGGTTCAGTACCCCGCAAGGTCTAATCAATTTGGTATTTGCTGCTTCTCTACTGAGCACACAGCATTTAGAGTAAATTCTAGTTTACCCAGATTCAGAATAAAGGACCTGGATAAAGTTGTATATCTCCCAGCAGACTTTTGCAATCGTGGGCTGGCAAATCAGAAATCGGGCTCAGTGTGTATATCTGCCAAATATTTTATTCACAGTTCATCATCATTATTTATTAATATGCTCTTTTATTGTATATCAACGTAATGTTCCATGTAGAATCTAACCAATTATCACTCTTCATGTAAGAATCTTTCATTAGAATTTCAATTCTACTATTTTAACATATTTTTACAAGGATAGATACTGTTGATTTAATATGCGAATTCATATTTAACGCTTACCCATGTCATATGCCATGTAATATGATCATGTGATAACTAATGGGCGTGGTTTTCTCACTTTGATTGACATTGAAGTAAACATTCAGAGTAATAATAACAATAATATTGTGTAATCTGTGAAATATGCTAAATTATATCCAAAGGTTAGGGACCATCTGGGTCATGCATTATGCCTTCAAACCTTGGGACATATTTTGGCATATTACACGGAAAACACAATATTATTGTATAAACATTAGTGTGCAATATTCCACAATATTGCACTCAGTGCAATATTGCTCTGAAAAAGCGATGTCATAGACGTTAAACATTGATCTTTTTATTATTTTACAGGTTTTGCCATACAATAAAAGGGATAGTGCAAATATATTGACAAATATTATCCCTCGTAGAATATTTATTCACAAGCTCGTGCAATGCAATATTCTACTCGAGACAATATTCAATTATATTCATGCAATTACCCTATAGTCTTCAATATGCACGAAATATTTTCCATTGAATGTAAAGCAACATTCCATCAATAAATCAATCATATTCATGGAACTAGTTTACATAAGTCTTGGTGGTTTCCACTCCACTATGATCTTTGTTTAGTATAATCTTCAATATATCGGTCCAAACTGTTAAAATTTAGAAACAAATGGACAACAAATCTCATTAGTGGGATTGGAACTCTTTGCACAAAACAAGACTTAAACACAAAAAAGGGTTTCATAATTTGTTGTTCTAGACAATGTCTGCTGCTATGTTGTCTATTCCACATGATTATACAACCAATATATGTTTATATCATTTCAGGCTTATTCTGGAAAGTATTTGCAACCTTCCAAAAGATTGAAAAAAGGAACTGCTGATAACCAGGATGTAATGGAATTTAATGAGACTGGTAATTATTTTTTAATTTTTTTTCAGAAATATTTATATATTTATTGAGGGATTTCAAAATATGTTTAACAAATACATAATAAATCCTGAGTGACATGCATATGTGTAAAGTCACCCACTTGTGTTATGTGTACACTTTTTCTACTTTTTCCCTTTTTACTTAATGTTTCTTCAGAAATTTTATTTTTCTGTTAAACATTGTTCATTTGGATTTCTAAACATTTGTCTTTCATTGTCGTCATCATACTTTTCAC
>JAULBM010321296.1:0-13523 GCA_032357055.1 Geukensia granosissima | reverse complement strand
ATTTGACCATAGAGGGGCATGTGCAGTGTTAAAAATACAAAATTGGCTTGAATGTTAGAAAAGCTGCCATACATTAATTATAAAAACTAGGATGTACACATTGAAGATTTAGAACATTTTGCTTTGACAGCTTTTGTCTTGGAATGTGATTATATTCAACATTTAATTTTCAAAAATATTGCTAACGCTTTTATTATCTTATTGAAAGGGCTCAATTCTTATGAACCAAATTATAAGAACTGAAATTTTTTTCATGTTCAACACTTTATAGCTAAATGTCAATAAAACAGCACCATTTCTCAACGAGAAGCGGCAGATCATAGTTCAAAATCTGAACAAGGTTTAAATGAAAAAATCAAATATCTTATGATTTTCTCAAAATCACCCGAATAAGTTACACAGTAGTAAATTTTAAAATGAATGAAAGTACACAAAGGCTATCTGATGACTACTTTACCTGACTTTGAACAAGCGCATGCAACATACAGCGGTGTTTAACTCGTTTCGTTTATCCCAACACTTCCCACCTTTCTTTATGACCAAAAATCACTAAATAAAAGAGTTATCATGACTTTCGATGAAAAGTTGAAAGTCGTACGTGCGGACATTTTCGTTGGTCGCCACTATGACAAGATTGACCTGCCGATACGAAATATCCATTTTACAAATGACAAAGATATCGCTTCAAGGTTTTCACTAAAACAAATGGGTTTTAATAACATTTGCGGCTAACAGCGACTGTGACTTACAAATGGCTCTGGCTACCTGTAACATAATAGGTGTCACTTGTTGGGCAGGTGTTGTTGACCGTTCCGGTTCTCCTGTGCTATCTCAAAATGAGTGTATTGCTCTAATTTTAGTATCGTATGTAGTGTTTGGGTGCTGTTGTTTCTCTTCTGTTTCAATTTTGACAATTGTCTTATCTGCTCCCTGCCATCTCGATTTTCGTCCACACATTGGTATTCTTGATGTTTTTTTTTCATATCAGGAAGAGATGATACGTAGCACAGAAAATAATATCAGAACATATATACATGAAAGCACTATACCAAAACGGGAATGAAATGATCGAGAATTTTTTGCAGTTCCAGAATTTTTAGCTCCACATTTTTTGGTCATTTGCGTCACTTATTTAAAAGCATGACTTTTACCAAATAAAATAAAATAATTAAATTCTAATATGTTATAATAATTAACTGTGCTTAGCTAAAACATAACTGTTGTGCCAGTTATAGGATTGATAATTCTCCTTCTGGTACCAGCTGACGCTTTACATAAACAAACAATAGCTGTTATAACAATACCCATGAAAACCAATGATCCGATCACAACAGCTTTATTACATCAATTGATAATTTTTTTTGCAAGGTCTTGTCTCATAAGTAAAACTCTGGCCCATGTTTGTTGCTTAGCTTATTTCAATATTCAGTCAAATATTACAAATAAATGATCATTTTTCATTTTATAATGTCGTCCCAAACGAGTTTATCTCTCGCTGGAGTAACATAAACGAAACAATATCGATAATAAAACAACCCAATAATAGATTATTGATTGCTTTATGTAAGGAAACTACGAAAGCCGAGAAGGACCATTCAAAATTCAAAATTCAGAATTCATGAAATTACCCACTCCCGGGCTTCTTTAATTCAAAATTCATGATGAGAAAACGTATTAATATAATTACGTAAAACTAGAACTATAATATTATATAAGGTCAGCCCTGATGCGATTTCACCTGGATAATAAACCCAAAGAAAAACGAAACATTGTTTCTACAAAAATAATAATAAGTGTAATACGCAAAACAATGTCGGGTTGGAGATGCGAGTCCACCACACTGATAGGTGGGTTATATGATCATTTTTATCAACAATTTCTTGTATTCTGAATTTTGAATTTTGAATTATAAAGCGCGGGAAAAGTTAACTTTTTAGTTCTGAATTTTGAATTTTGAATAATAAAGCGCGGGAAAAGTTAATTTTTTAGTTCTGAATTTTGAATTTTGAATTAAAGAAGCGCGGGAGAAGTAAATTTCATGAATTTTGCATTTTGAATTCTGAATTTTGAATTTTGAATGGTCCTTCTCGGCTTTCGTAGGAAACTCCTATAAATGTTCTATGTTTATCAGCATTAGCCATATTGGTGGGCGAATGAGAATTTCAACATATGTAACGTAGAATTTGACAGATTCAACATCTCATAGAACGAAAGAATTAACACTTACGTATGAACTAGATACCCTCAGTTCTACATCCTTTTTATATTAACTTGGTTATATTGCATTGCAACATGGCGCCTTAACTTTTCAAAAGTCAATTATCTTTCTCGGCTTGTATAAGTAAATTCTGACAGCATCAGCGTAAGGCGTATGGCATATACATATCAAACATTACAGCTTATACATAATTCAGGTGCTAAAAATAACAATGCTCCACGGCAAACGTCATCACGTCTGATGTTTTATTTCGAAACCGATATAGGCCGTTACAAAAAGAAAATGAAGTGAAAATTTTTTAATTGTTGGTTTATGTCTTGTGGGACATATTTCAGCACTATAAAGGACGAGAACAATTTAATAAATTATAAATCATAATAAACATTTTTAGTAATGGTGGGAAATTAAGCCTCTGTAACTGGCCACAAAGGTACTCACTTCGAGCTCTTGAATAGGGTTCTCAATAGCTGGGAACCTGGTATTTCTTCAAGGAAGAGATTGATGTTTAACGTCACTTTTAAAGGAGTCTGAGAGTTTATATACCGACCTTCAAATAGATGATCCTTTATGGGAGGTTTTAACCAGTACCGGAGAAACCAACTTATTAATTTCACTCATGTAATCATCAAGATTGAGAAAATTTCCCATTTAAAACTTATTGTAAATTCTAATTTTAAATTACGCCTCTGACAGTAAATAGGGACATTTGGTTTGGGTCATTATTTTGATTCTGCGTCGTATTTCTCGATTTTATATTGTCATACCCAAAAGTTATTGTTATTATTTTGTATTATTCGTTTCAATAAACTACTAAGCCCATTGCAACCAAACAAGAAAAATAGTTTTTATCTTGTTCTTACACTGTATAGGGAATCGCAGTCTAATCGAGAAAGCCTTCACCTTAGTTAAGCTAAGTTAAATTCAACAAAGGAAATGACTAACACTCGTCACATTGTCATCATCCAAAAAAATGTTGTGAATCATTCACAACAACCAAGATGGCTATCAATGTTCAATCTTGTTTAACACCGGATCCATCGAGAAAGTATTTTGAAAACCGAACTTTGATTGAATGGTCCATTGTCAACATTTGTCATACCATTCGTATGGTGTATTTCAAGCCAATTATTATCGGCTCCAGGGTCCTTTAGTTCACGAGAAAAAATGTCTGTTGGTAGATGAAGTAATCGTCCAGTATATTTACAATTTATTTATAATTACAGAAATTTAGTCGAGTAATATAAAGAAATGCAATTCTTATTGCCATAATAACCATTGCAATATCCTGAGCAATATGCACGATGATAGTATCCATATCTGTAATATCTGTACCGGCAGTAGTACGAGTATTGTCGGTAGCAATATCGGTAGTGTCCGATTTTGTATGTGTTTTTGTAACAACAATCCTCTGTCTCGTCCCCGACAATACAAGTTTATGGCTTCAATGTGATAAGTTATATTTTCCTTAACTAGGTTTTCACATGTTAATAAAAAATGCTATAAGTATCATCATTATTGTTTATGCTTTATCTATATTTCTAATTGCTAGATACAGGTGATCGGTGATCTTCTTTAGGAGATCGACATTATCCATCCAAACCTTTACTTCGAGAGAAATATGAAGGCTCCAGAAAAGATTAACAACGATAATCTGTTTATTGCTGATTTGCCTTGTAACGTCAGTAATGACGTAAAGAACAATGTAAAGAATGTAATGTCTTCATAATGGAATTATATGCACATACCACATAATATAGGGACTTATTTTACTCATTTCAATAGCATTCTGATTTCATATTATAAACGTTAACACAAAAACAGAACATATCAAACCTTTGCAGGAGTAAAACAAGTCGAAAACAATCATATTTGTGCTCCAAAAAGAGAAGATAATTTTCCCATTATATGTTGGTGTGTACACAGGATTTCAACACCAAAAGGGTGCATAGAAAAAGGAATTCGAAGATACCAAAGGCCAGAGAGAAATCGTTTAGTCAGAAGACAGAAAAGACCAAGGCGAGCGAAAAAATTCCGAAGTGATGACTCTTATCTTTCCATGAGAAACCCTTGGCTCAGTAGATTTCTTGTCAGCTTCAACCCTCTATCAATAAAAATCTGATATTATGCTCAATCCCCGGAGTAGTTTATCAACTGTGAAATATACAGTCCCTATGCAGGTGCGGCTGGAATGTTGCTAGACATGAACGGAAAGGTGGCAATCGGAAAATCAAAGTCAATTTAAAATCGACTTGTGTCGTAAAATTTGTTAAAGATATACAGGAGACTTGGTTTTGGCTGCCTTTTTACGGTTTGTTAGAATATATAATTGTTGAACAATTGTTGAATCTTGTCTTTCCTATCTATTGATTTAATACTGCTGATGAGAGGTTAGTTTGAAATGTGCATACAGCTATTTATTTAATATTAAATACTCAATTATGTTTTAACTATATCAGTATTGGGTCTGGAAGCGTGTACAAGTTTAGATTTGAACACGTCTATAGTTCCGCTG
Organism: Geukensia granosissima; assembly: GCA_032357055.1. NCBI lineage: Eukaryota > Metazoa > Mollusca > Bivalvia > Mytilida > Mytilidae > Geukensia > Geukensia granosissima. Next base: position 8,793 of record JAULBM010321296.1, on the reverse strand, counting down.
ATAAATTTTGTTTTATTTCATCTGAGCTACCACTTGCTCTTTTTTTTCTGTCTCCTGATCTTCAGGTTGCGGTCTGATCACGTCATTTTTTCTTTGATCTCATTTACTGTGCTAACATAAATGTATCACAAAATAACAAATCAAATAGGATGTGCTGGAGGTCAAAATGTTGGAAAACCGGATATTAATGACGAATTGATAAACCCAAAGACCAGAAGGTCGAAAACATCCAAGCAAACAGTGGAAGTCCAAACATTTTTTTCTGTTAAAGTGGAATATCTTTTTATATTAATAGAAGATGTGGTATGATTGTCTACGATTTCAAATTACAAGTATCTACTGGTTATCTTTGGACAAAGACCTAAACCGTCAGGCAAGCTAAGGCCATAGAGCTGTTAAATTTTTTTATTTATACAGGAGTAACATAAACCGACCAATAATGTTTCAAATGTAAAACGAGAAACAGTAAAAATAAAAACAACGACATTCCCTTTATTACAGGTTTCTGGCTTAGGAGAGTCTCATAAACTCCATATCATTTTTGTGAGCGTTTTATCCACCTTGTTCAGATTGTAGTGCATTCCTCAGTACTATTAGTTGCACGGGGTAGATCTGTGTCGCAATGTCGTATGTAGGGTTGATAAATGATGGTTATGTGAATAAAGATCTGCTAAAACTGGCTGCGTTGAATGTTTAATTGAAATAGAAGGTGTTATCTTTGAGGAGTGAAGAGGAGACAAGAAGAGAGTTCCAACGAATTCCAACAAAGACATGAGTATCGTCTTTTGTTCCCATTTGAGCAGTAATTGTCGGGACGAAAGCGGTCCATTCTCCTTGTTGTCCCACTATTGAAATTTATCGCCGTCATAAACATGGATGAAAGTCACTGCAATCAGTTTTGTTATTTTGTTATTCATTGATTTGGGCAAAATTAGAAATTTTGAATTTTTTACAATGTATTTTTAACTTAGACTTCCAATGTGTTGGCATCTGATGAAGCTTATCCCAGAAAAGTGCTTTGTACGCAGATTTAAAAAAGGGACCAGGTCAGCAAACACGGCAATGTCGAGATCTTAAACAAGACGTTTTTAGCTTCAAAGTGTACATATAAAATTAAAAAGCATACAACTATGAACAATGAGGACAGTGGGTGATCTCAGTTGGTCTGTAAGGGTAACAGTTCTTGCCTTTTAAACGACAATTGTCCATTTAAACATTTTTGGAAAGATCTATTACCCATATGGGAAATCAGCATAAAAGTTTACTTTCTCAAACGAAAAACAAACTATTATTAAACTTTAGAGCTATAGTCATAGTTTACCGTGCTTTTAAATTATAAGGTGACAGATCACCACAAATTATCACTGGTTTCTCCAAGTCGAAGCAAAAAGTGATATCGCAACAGACTAACAAACATTATGATAAAATACAACCAAAATGATGTCACGTGAAACATTCAACAAGTCAATGTGATAGTAAAATCTAAATTTATATTTTTGGCCATATTGTCTGCTGGGTCATGCTTGCAGTTGGACGATTACGACATTGGGCGACAGAAAATTTTGTCAAATGGACAAAGCTAGAGGGCACATCAAACTAGCTAGCCTGCGGAATATTTAATGTTGGAAAGTTTTGTTTACATTGGAAGACAAGCCTTACCAGAATGTGTCAGGCTGCGCTTTTTCTTTTAAATATTTTTATGTCTGTGGACTGCTGCTATACATTCAGTTATTTGGAAGACGTAGACAGCAAGATAAACGAAAGATTCATGTCTTTTTTAATCCGACTTTTGTACAATATCTGTCTAATCAAATGACAAGCACGCAAAAGATTGGCATCATAAGAACTTGATAATCTGATGATCTTTTGTTAAACTCATGCACAGCAGTAGCAAAAACTGATGAAATCAAAACATATAAAATATATAATTTTCAGAGGCGTTTTATGATACATAACCAAGCGAATTTACATGACCATTTTTCAACCTTAAAGGACTGGAATTTTCAATGTTTAGTGTTAACTGAAACGTATACGTACATTTTCACATTAAATGTCATCTTAAGAATAATTTAATGTCTGATAATTAAGCAATCAACTTCAGAAAATCATATTGCTTGTTCATAGATGGGAAAAAATTGTTCTGTATATCTTGAATTGAAGCATTTTCGGACTGTAATTATGCTCCGTTCTCGCCTTCTATTGGTTTGTGAAGTATATTACATTTCATTAATTTTTTCTTGCATAACCTTTAAGGTTTCTTATGAATCTGCGACACAAAATATACTTCATATCAGTTTAAAAAACAAAAGAAATGTTAAAACATTTTTACATTTCGGCTCAGTTTTTTATTATCCCGATAAAACTACAAATACAACTGAATTTTAAATTATATCGTACAGATAACTAACTTTTTCAACTGGTATTCAAAATTAAAAGTGATATAGTCTTTGACCGAATAATAACAAAGTATACTTTCTATTTAAAACAATGTAACAATATTCACTGCTCATTGATATACCGTTAATTGTAAATGATACCGAATTTAACAAAATTGCAGTAAAAAAAATTTCAATTACCCATTGAAACATATTCCCACCTTCTTGTCCAATTTTATGATACATGATTTTCTTTTATTTATACAAAGTCGTGGTTCGAGATATGTTATGATTGCCAATCGGAACTAACCTCCAAAAATCAAAACAACAGATATGATTTAACATCTACAGGTTACTTCCATCAGCGGACAAATACCAAACAAAGACCTAAAAGCTTTATTTACAAAAATTCTGACAAGATGATAAGCTATACTAAGCTAAAGACCTTAATCTTGAGAAAAAAATGATTGAACGTTTTCAAGAACAAGGTAAAAATACAATACGGACAGAAAAGACAGCAAAACTAATTTTAAGAACTTGAACCTCGCTAAAACTTAGAGGTGAGCTGAGGATATGAAGAAGGATACACAGTTATCTTATTTTTCAACGTCAAGCAAATGTTGTTGGTCAGATGAGAACGGATTTTTTTCAGTGGGTCTTTCTTTGTATATAAATGTGTACAATGTATATGTTCGATATATATTTTTGTTTCGAACTTAATCTTAAATTTGCCGTGTTTTTCGACTTGTTCTCCATTTACTGATCCTTAGATTATTCTCGCTTTTTAAAGCTACTTTGGAAAAAACTGTATTCATCTGTAGAGCAACCAACTCTTCGGTACCAACCATGGTATGGAAATAATTTGTTTGATTTTTATTCCGGCAGGGGGTCAGATTCCAATTAAAACATGTTTTTAGTAAATGATAGCAATATGGAGATGAAAATGTCAATAAGCTAATTCTGACCGAATGCATCCCAACGATACCTGTTTTTTTTTCTACCGTTTTGGACCCCCAAACAACTCCAGAAACCTTGAAATCCACTGTGATGGAATTGTTGAAAAGTGCGGCTAAAAGAAATTCGACATTAGAGGATAAGAGCTGTTGCTAACAGGTTTATAAAATGTTTTAAGTTGCGTAAATGCCAATTTTAGGAAAGGTTGGATTATCATATGGAACTCTGTGGCTTAGAGCTTTGGTCACAACCCAATCATTTTTGCCACACCACAACCAAATTGAATTTTAGAGCACAACATTAATAATTTTAATTATTTCCTGAATTCCGTCACTAACCAAAAGATCTAAATCACCAACAATGCACGTTTTGACTCCGAGGGTTACCACAACCCAGATTAAAAGCAATATTATACATATGCTTTACTTTTACAAAGCATGATTAGAAAGACTGACACATAACATAATTTAAGACATGGTCTGAAGTGCTTGGGTCTAGGGTTTAGGTTGCCAAGTCATCCAGAATATAACTAAACTGGTCAAAATAACAACTTTTAGTTGCGATTGGTATTTGTCTGAAACTTTTGGGCATATTGGAACCAATTTTTGGTCGAAAGGTCTTTAAATGGTCACCTGCCATATTATTATTCGGCCTTTCTACCAACCAGTCTTAGTTTAAAGGGACCATCAAAAAAATCTGCTTGTTTGATATTGTTCAGTCAATTAGAACCAAATTTTATGGAATTGCCTTTGATTGCCGATAAAATAAAAGCAAAGGAGATATGATTTTCATATGTCATGATGATTTCTATAAAAATAAATTCTTGAATGAAATCCTGTCTAATGGTAATCTATAATTTTAGATACTCATATTGATTTGATCTAATTTCTGTTTTCGATTACATGGTTGAAAAGGATATATGGAATTATTTTCTACAAAAATCACAGTCGAAACTAAAGCTGTGCAATAACATTACGGGCCTTGAAAATGACATAACGGAAGCCGTAAAAGCTCTATAAATACAAAACGTAAAACTATTTATAGAATACGACAATCGACTTAAATCTATTAAAAGCATGCTAAAAAAACCATTCCCCCTAACTTGGCATAATGGTGTGACAAAATAGTAATAAACCATACTATAAAATCAGTTGAAATGTATTTTATACTAGAGATCGATGCACAAAACAAATACAATAACAAAAAAGTTCCGATCTCGAAAGAGTATTTGCAGTTTTTGGCTGATTTTTTTTTTACTAATATCATGTATGACATAGGTTTCACTTAACGTTTGATCCTAACTTAATAAATTAAATACAGCCTTTAGCAATATTCATTAAGATTCTTCATGAGCCTAGGAAACCAATATCAAGCTTTTTAGTTCCATAAAAATTTTAACAGAGCAAGTTAAGTTTATAATATTGCCTTCTAAATGGAACATTGTGAACGTCTTAAATAAATGGTTTGGGGTGGATTCGATGGATTGTTCAACTTCAGACAACTATACACGTCGAAAAAGTTAAGCACCCCGTGCTATTTTTGCAAGTGATTCAGATTCGAAGTTCTTGAGGCTGATTACAAATGACCATTCAATCTAAACGTGTTTATCAAATGAAATACTGTTTTATTGGGAACAAGAAAACAAGATTATCCTCGTAAAATGACATTTTTTACATTTACATACCATGAAATAAAAATAAGGACAGTTTTCACACTTAAATACTTATATTATCTTTAATAAGTATTGTCAGTGAAAGCTCAAAAACGTCACTGAATTGTCAAATCACATTACAAAATGTCAATCATGACCCACACATTGATAATTAGTCATCGAAAGGTCAATATCGGGTATATCAAACGTTTGCCTGAATGACTCCTGAAACCCTGTGCCGCATACTGCCAGTTAGACGTCTGATTTGTTGAAGCGTTATCTGTCGCTATTCTCGGTGGAAGTGAACTTCTAACTGTTGCAATGTCTGTGGAGGAGGCTCCAAATCCTGTATTCGCCTACCCAACTGGTCCTACAGATGTTCTATAAGGTTGAGACCTGGACTTCTTGCTGGCCTGCTGGCTGTAAGGAAGAGTGTCGAGAGATTCATTCTCTAAATAAGCCTTTACTCCACTAGAACGATGAGGTGTTGTGTTGTCAACCATGAATAAAGGTGTTGACGCTAACGTGTGGTTGTAAAAATGAGGCAGAACTTCGGGTGTAAGCACGTTCCTGGTGTACTTTTCGCCAGTAAGGTTGCCTTTGATTGTTACCAAATCCAGCTTGCAATCATGCGAGACACAGCCCCATACTATAGCTGTGCCCCCACCAAAAGACACTGTTGGAACAATGTTTCTAGGGGTGTAAGCTGCGTTACGATGCCTTAAAACACGGGTTTAGGCCAACCTCTCCCTGCGATGGCGCCCGTCAAGTGTCGGGCGTTTTATGACATTGTTGACTTTCGTCCATCAGATTTTAAACGACATCTTACTGTTCTGGTAGTCAGATTACAACTAGGTAACCACTCTTCCTTTTAAGACGGGTGCTTGTTGCAAACGGATTTCGTCTGACTAATCTACCAAGGCTCCTATCTTTACGTTGGCCTGTTAAAGATGGTCGACCAGATCGAGGACGGTCCTTATCATTTTGGGTGGCAACATAGTTACGGCTGATCACTGTGTAATGATAGACAATCTGTCTACCTATCGCCTTGTAGGACATGCCAGCGGAATTCATGCCAATAATTTGCCATCTCTGCGCCTCTGATATCCGTCTTCTTGCCATTCTTACTTAAAATGATTTTGCATTCAGAAATTCGGGACTTAAATACGGATTTGATGCACGAGACAATAGTGCATATTGGACGTGAAGAAGGGAGCAAGTTGCACGTGGGAAAAACGGGCCTGATTTAAATGTCACAACTGAACGCTCACATCCTTTAAATTATGTTTGAAATTATGAACATCATGAAAATTATACCTTATTTTTTTCAATAAGCAATCCTGAAAAATATTTGGGGGTGCTTAACCTCTTCCAGGTGTATATATCCTCAAATGCCCATTTCTGGACTTAGACGTGTATATTTCTCAAAGTAAAACTTCAACCAAAATTTACGTCAAGAGGGACGATTTCTCATTCCCAATTGTTAATTTCCCCCTCCTTGACTGGAATGTTCATTTGGTTTCTTCGTGTGGTGTATATATTTCTCAGCTTTTTCGTTATATATCTGTTTGAAGCGTTTCAGATTTTAATGAACGCAATCTCTATATAACTGATAAATTATTAAGACAAAGATTTCGTTACAACAAATTGATTAATTCATTTACAAAATTCTTTCAAAAATATAAGGATTTTGTATCAAAATTTGGATGTTATTAATTAAAAACATGGGATATCACATCCTACTTTTTGTAAAGAAACGTGGTAAATAAAGCTCGGAAATTTAAACAAAATCCACATGGTCTTGCCATTCATCTTAATTCATCTTAATAAACCTATCCGTAAAGGATATCGTCACAATATAATTATTAAATCTCAAATTTGTTCTAATATTGACTTTATTGTGAATAGCTTAATACGGTACTAAACAGTTTATATTTGTGTTAAAATTTCTTACAGCCTGTCTATAAATTTTTATAATGCCCAACCCATGCTGTCTTTTCCTTCTAATGCTATTAAAACACTAAATCCAATTCGACGCGATTATATTGATAGCGTATTAAAGGAAAACTTGGTTTCCTGATCGGTTGCTTTTGGTTTTTTAACTAGCAGACTGCAACTGCGAGTACTCTTTCGAAGCCGATACTTTTGTTATAATATGTATTTGTTTTAATTGTATTTGTTGTTGGTTTTCACTATCGATCGTAAGTGTAAAATCCATTTCAATCGCTTTTAAAGTGTGTTTTTATTGATGTTTTGTCACTCCACCATCCCAGGTTAGGGTGAGGGTTGAGCGCTTACCAACCGGTTTGACAACGCCACATACTTATGTGCCTGTTCTAAGCCAGTAACCCAGTAACCTGTAGTACTATGGTTTTGTTTCTTTAGTCAATTATTGCTATTAATTCACTTTTTTCCAAAGATTTGGTCGATTGCGGCCGTGTTTTATGAATATTTTCACATTTTGTGTTTCTCGGCCTTTTAAAGCTTGTGTTATTCGACTGTCATTTGGTGGATGGCTGTCTCACTGACAATCATGCCATATCTCCTATTTTTATATATATCATGTCAAAAATTCTCAAGCATTACATTAGAGGTAGAAAAGCATGTAAAACTCCATGTACAGATCACTGTAGCCTATCATCCAACGTTCGCACTTGACAGTCAGTCTAGATCTGTTCCATACAAAAAAAGGTTGCGTTTAACTTGATCGGTGGTTCTCAAACCGAAGAGTCGAACAATAGGGGGAAAGTTGACATCCCTGGCAATCTAAAGAACAAGAACATGACGGGACACAACATATATTGTACATTTAAAACTAAAAACAAACATACAACTATGGAGAATGCTGACCCACCTTAAAACCGCGGAGAACTCAGGACTAGTCCGGAACGGTAGGAAGTTCAGGACTAGCTTTTTAACGACACTCACTATATTGTTTGTTTCTAATCCGATCGAACGAAAGTGAAAAAAACGACAGCCCTGATAATCTGTAGAACATGAATAAGACGAAACACAACAAATATCGTACATTTAAAACTAAAAACAAACATACAACTATGAATAATGCGTACCCACATTGGAACCCGGGTGAACTCAGGTTGTCCGGAAGGTAAGAAGTTCCTGTATTTATAAAGGCACATACCGTATTGTTTATTTTCAAATCCGGTGGTAGTCATTTCAGGGTAAAGGGTAAGGATTCAAGGCAGAGAAAGTGAACATCCTGTTTTTTTACTCTGCAATTTCAAGGAAAAGATCCGTCTTCATCTGTGTAAATGAGCGAGAAGTTGAATATTGGAAAGTAATTAATTTTTCATGTTAATTTGTATAGGGGTTTCCTCTGTTGTCTAATTCTAAATCAAGGTATAAGGCAGACTTGGGATTGTCTGCTGTTCCTTTTATTTTAAGCTCATTTTGGACAGATGAGGTGAAGGTAATGACCGAGTCGTACATTTTTCACCCTATTTATCTATTATATTAGTAACCTTGTATTTTGTTTTAAACGAACGCCGATGAAGGAAGCTTCATTTTATTTTGTGCCGTACATTCAAAATACATCTTCATGACAGGTCGTTTTCGATGGTTTTGAGGTCGTCAAAATGGGTTCCTAGGAAAATAGTCGTGAATTTAAATTTTTTATATAAAGAATAAGCGGGCTTCAAAACCTGATTGAAATGCGAGAAAAAAAATAATGACAGACGGTTATTGTAAAGTCTTAAGACAGACGAGACTATGGTCTACAGCAAGAAATGAAATATAAAAATCAGTATACAAAACACTCTACCGAAACTAAAGCTTGAACTTTATGAGAACGAA
>JAULBM010321285.1:0-13523 GCA_032357055.1 Geukensia granosissima | reverse complement strand
TTTGGGAAAATTTCTGCCTTTTTTGCATTGGGAAAGGGCCGAATTTCGGCCTCAATTTGTACATTAAAAAATCACTGATTAAGCATGCAGCATTTAGGGGTAAGAGCAAAGACTGGTTGGCCCGGAGTCAGAATAATGTCTCTGGATAAAATTTCATGTCTTCCTGTGGACTGTTGCTTTCATGAGCTAGCACATTTAAAATCAGGCTCAGCGTGTCAGTCTAGTACAAAGGGGGCTTCATTCATCATCACTCGTCATTTATATGCTTTGTTCTGAATATGCATGAAATATTTGCCACTGGACATTAAGCACCATTCAATCAATAAATCGATCATTAGGTTTTTGAATATCTGTATATATTGTGTGTATGTCTGCTTGTATGACAAACATGTAAATTTGTTGTCTCTGAACAAATGCTATGCGTTGGATGTATGAGAAATAAAAATATATATAAATAGCAGGTAATTTTAATGGTGTAGGTGGAAAAGAATTTATAGGGCCCTGGGGAAGGTCTAGGCCCCAGATGAGGATGAAAAATTGCACAAAATTAATCTGAACCAGTCACTGCCACCATGTTTTTTTTGTTGTCCAAAATGAAATAGCCAGGCAAGTAACAGCAATAGACGGTGAAATTCACCGGTTTCTATCTATTAATGAAAACACTGTTATTAACAAGACAAATGGTGTCATTGAATTAGTTACAAAAACGTAACCCTGTGTTCGATACTCTACTAACAGGGTTAGTATTCCCTGCCATTACTTCTAATGACACAGCCCATCAATAATCAATTTATCTCATCTAAAATGGATATAGAATAATAATTTATACAGTACAAGGAACAGAATTGAATACAATATCTGTTTTTAATTAAGAAATCAAATTTAATTGTATGAAGTCCAAGATTAGCATTTGAACGAGACTAACCACAATGAAGAGTTTGCACTCATAGAGGAATGTTTGAAGGTAGAAAGTCCAATCTATAGAAGATAATCATAAAGATTATAAAATAAGATTCTAATGTGCATTGTCTTAATAAATGTCACAAGTTTGTATTGCATCGTTATGAGTAGTTGGACAGAATCGTAACCCTGTTGGGAGAGTATCATTACACAGAGTTGTATTATTGTAACTATCACAGATTATTCATAAAACTATTATGTTATCTGCATTTGCCAATGCAATTATGAGTGAATTGATGTATAGAATGTGATGTACCACATCAGATTGTTTTTTTTCCTATATTACTGTTTTACTTACATGACTTATGTATCTTACCAATATCGGTCACATAAGTAAGTAAAATTGTATTAAAAATATGGTATTTTTGTATTTTTTTTTAAATTTTTTTTTGCTGGTTGCATTGATTACTCCTATTGATTAGCCTGATTAAAAATAATGATAAACTTCTTAAATATAATTATTTATGTATGTATTCAATGAGCCTAAGGCATATTTTATCACAGTAGATCAGAGTCTAGAGTGAAAGAACCCAGTTCTCCTGTTCTAAACTGTTTCAACACAAACTGAGCTGCCTGTATAAAATTTGGTCGCAACACAAAATGGTGATGTGGAGAATTTATGTCCTTGACCTTTTTAATCATTTTTTCCTGTTTTGCAACATGAGACAAGAATGATAGTACATTTTCAGTTGGTTCTGGTAAATTATATTTTTCAACATAGCTGAAGTATCCATTCTTATTCAGCCAATATAACATGTAATCCACAATATATTGTTCTCCTACTAAATGGTCAGGAAGACATCCACACAATGACAGTCTCATCCCTGCTTCTATACTTGGGACACTGGGAGTCAATATTCCAGGGGTATCTGTTAGAAATATATCTGGATCAAAGTGTACTCTAATTCCTGTGTTAATATTCCTTGTAACTCCTGCTATTGCACCAACTCTAGCAGCTTTTTTCAATCTAGTTGTATGCATCCTCCGAACAGCATTGATAAAAGTTGATTTCCCTGTGTTGGGAACTCCAATCACCATTAATTTGTATTGCAAGTCATCTTTTCTGTTATACCGTGGTCTGGAATTAATTGCATCCATTACAGTAGGAATCAGATCACGCTGCAGTTGATATGATTGAAAGCTTTTACAATTAGTAAAAAGAACATTTTCCACTCCCATTCCTTCAAGTTTGTTTATTACTTTACTTTTCAAACTCTTGTTGCACAAATCAAACTTATTCAAAAGCAACACATGTGGCTTCAATGCTATCATATCATTGAATCTAGGGTTTCTTCCCGATATCGGTATCCTTGCATCGTGTATTTCAACAACACAATCTGTATCCTTGAATCTTGCCTGCATTTTAATCATTGCTGAATTCATGTGCCCTGGAAACCACCTCATCAAATCATTATTCGGTAATGAAAATGCTTTCCTAAATGAAGCTGTCATATTTACAGTTGTTTTTTACGCACAAAACTAAATGTCATTTTCTATAACACCAAAAATACTCATAATATACTTTGACAGGTGTATCCAAATGGGCGCATCCATTACAATAACCCGGATAAAAGGGGAGATAATTTGACTAACAAATGAGGCGCACGATGGAAATATATTAGTTAATGATTAAAAAATTAAAAGTTTTCTTTATTTATAGTCATTTACTTTATAGACACTGTAACATTATTTATCATATCCTATTAAGACCTATAAACTTTATGATTAACTTATTAACTTTGAGTCAAATTCATCAGAGACATATGATATGAAAATGAAAAAGATATTGGGCAAATGTCAGAGAGATTGCAATCTAACCATGAGAATAACAGAGGAATTTATAAATCTAGAGGTCTGCACAAGACATTCAACAATTGCGGAATATGAACAGAACAATAAACACAAAGACAAACCTACGACACAATTCCTGACTTAGGAGGGGCACATGAGACACGTGCCACGGTAGGATTATACTACTTAAGTGGGTACCCAACCCTCCCCCAACGAGTGGTCAATTGATTGATTGATTGATTGGATGTTGCTTAACGTCCAGCGGCAAATATTTCATGCATATTCAGGACAAAAGCATATTAATGAATGATGATGATGAATGAGCCCTGTTTCAGTTGTACTAGACCGACACGACTGAGCCGGATTTTTTACGTGCTAGCCCACAAAAGCAACAGTCCGCAGGTAGACAATGCCTCTTTACTCAGACACATTATTCTGACTCTGGGCCGACCAGTCTTTACTCTTACACCTGAATGCTGCGTGCCTAGCGGAAAAGCAGCAAATGCCGGTTTTAATGTCTTTGGTTTGACCCGGCCGGGGATCGAACCCACGATCTTCCGCACTCAAGGCGATCGCGACCACGTTTACCATTACACCACTGAGGCGGTTACGAGTGGTCAAAGGAAAAAAAATCTACGAAAACAAAAAAAGCGATTGACAATCCATAAAAATCAAACAGAAAGTCACCCAATACGACTAGAGAGTACCTTAATTACAATAAATATACTTAACACAATATATGCAAGAAGAAGATACATCCCTTATGAATGCTCGCAGTTACTGAAAGCAAGCTTAGGGTTAAGATTCCTGCTGATAAAACATCAAGCCTCTCAGTTGAAAATTTTAAAGATGTCAATGGATAATAAATTTTTAAGTTTTGAATAGGAATGTATCAAACAGAGAATAAAAAGCAACAGTAGAGGTGTAGTATAAAAGCCTAACAAACAAGGGTGCGTTTCTTTTCTCTGAATCTTAAGTTACATGTTTCAGAATCACGATTCAGCGGCTGATGTTGGTTATGATTTCATCTTGAATTATTGGTCTCCTATGTTTCACATTATTTGAAATCTTGTTTCTGTCTCATTTAAAAGAAACGGTGAAACATAAAATTGATCTTGAATCATGTATTAGATTCACTTAAAAACGCACTCTGATGACATAGAAGTACGAATGAATATGACTTGCGCTACGAACTTCAAATCCTAAGTTTAGATAATGTAGCTAGATCATGAATTTTTTCAGGATTTTAGTTGGAGCACCACGAGATAACAACACAGCAATACCACAGATCAGCAGACCCGGTCAGATATACAGCTGTCAGTATAGGAAAAAGTTGTGCATCCCAATAACAATCAACAACGCGGGTAGGCAATGTGATCATTTAGTATGCAGTGTACCTCTTAAAATTGATTTAAATATCTTGTTTATAAAGTAAATATTTTGCAGAGATCACTAGAATTTGATAAATTATGAAATAAGTTTATCTTTAAAACGAGTTAAATCTTTTTTTATTATTACTAATCTGGTTATCTCGCAAACAAAGTACGATATTATTTATATGTTCAATTAAAAAACGTACAATAAGCATAAAAAAGTGCTCACAAACATTCACAAGTTAGGTTATGCGGTAGAAGCATCTACATTCAAGGACTTAGCTAGCAAGAAAATTAAGTGTAACCTAATCTTTTATGATGGTCTGGCGGGGTGACCGTCCCGCATCTCACAGAGGTGCATCTAAGTCAAGGCCTAGGGTATATGATGTAAAATCCTGCATTTTTGCAATTATCTGGCAATTCCCAATACCCAAAAGGAAGCCTAGTTTTTATTACCACGTTAATTTCTGAACATGAGATTTGAGAAATAAAACAATTATATAGCAATTGTTATGATCAAAATTCTGTTTTGACAAAGATAGTCCTAATTTCTGTTTGCTTTGTCTATTTGTTTCCAAGATTGCAATGTCTGTTTCAGTTGCAGATCCAGACTTAAGGAAAAAGGTGCCCACTTGCCAACACATATTCTCGTATAAAGTGGATCGGAATTTTAAAAAAAATTGGGACCTGCCAATAAATTTTCAGAATGGGGCCTGGGCTCACTTGGGCATATCCCTGAATCCGCCCCTATATGTTTAAACTATTAATCGTTTACTTTGGATTAATCGTTTACTTTGGATTTTCTAACAGGACTTAATTATTTGTTTACAATTGCCATTGGTTTATAACGCATCGAGAACTTCACATAAAATATATTCTAGGGAACGTTGAAGAATCTGTTACATATCACAATAAGAAAGTGACGTTTTATAACGATATGAATAATCAGTGGTTAGGTATGACGTTAGATGTGGAACCATTGAATCATTCTTCTATCGTGGTGAGTATGTTGTAATAAAAGGACAAAATTTAAAATGATAATATAAAATTCTAACAAGTTGCTATATATAAGAGAAGAAATAACCAGACACACAATTGTTATGCAATATGTGCAAGAGGGAACAGTTGTAGACGATATTGATTGATATAATTACTTAATGTCCAGCATGCATAATAAGGACGAGAGCTAATTAATATGAATATGTGGTCAATGAACCCTGATTTGTAGTAGACCGACACTCTGAGCCAGAATTTTGACATTTTAGTCTATTTTTAGTTGATGAGTTTTCTAGAAGACAAACGACATAACAATTAACTATACATGTGCTCCTCTTTTTTGACAACTCAATTCTTTACTCATTTGAGTCAGACTTCTCGTTTGTCATTATAGAATCTCCGTTCCCAGAAATTGAATGAAATAATTAGATTTTCGCTTCTCAGTTTTTGAAGGTCCCGAGCATTCCGAAAAGGTTTAAGAACAGAAAGTTGAACTTAGTAAACACATTTACCAAGATGCTATTTTAATTAGATAGCCTTACCATTATTCATACTTTCAGCCAACCAGTTTTTGCGTTTAAATTCGCTTGCTAAGCGGAGAAGCAGCAAATGCCTATATAAATGTCTTTGGTTTTACTCCAGCACATGCAGCGAGCACACAAACCCTTACACCACTAAGGTGACCAAGACCGACGCAATATTTCCTAATGTTATATGTATACCTGAATTCATATTAGATTCACATAACCTTAAAACATCAGCAAAATAGTTGAAAATAAGATAAATAACATCTACTTAAAAATAAATAAAGTGAAAGATTGTGTTTAGGTTTGCGCTCCAAGGTGGACAGATTCGTACGTTGAGATAAAAATGAAAGGAATTTCCCATATGAACGGCATTTGTTACTTGTTAGATGGATCGTTTTTAAATCCACCGAAATTTCTGCCAGCTTTGACAAATCTGAAACGGCTCATTAACAGAAAGAACTACGTCGAATTCTCAATGGGCGGACTGGGGTTCTCAGCAGTATATTCAAAGGTAAGTTTTTACACACCCGATGTTGCTTATCAAATTTGGAAATGTGTTGTCTAAAACAGGAGTTTACATACTGCATTTTTAACTAAAGATGTGGATATAATAGTATACTATGAAATTAAGCCCGCCATTAAGTAACTTTTATGACGCATTGACAAGCAATGGTGGCGACTGACTGATTTAAAAGATCAATTCTGAAACCTCTGAGCTTCATGCACCGAAACCAAATGTGCAGGTTCTTCCAATATCCCTATCAAGTTTGCTCACTTTGTTCAGATCAGAAAAACAAAAGTAGCGTAAATAAAGTTTATTTGATTGGTCGATTTATAGAAAAAGTATATTTTAAAAACTTTCTAAACTAACTTGAGCTTTACTTTACAGGAAACAGCTTAAAAAGGTCAAAATACATATTATATTGGCACAAACAAGTCCTTCATTTGATGTTTCAGATTCTGAACTGAGAATTCACTATAAGCACATGTTTAAATTTTTCTTGAATTATTTCATTAAATCCCTATTGGGCAACAAATTCGGCTGTCGTGGAGAGTGTTTTCCTGATAAGTCAAATTATAAGCCAATTTGTTGTTGCCAAGACAAAAATGAACTGAAACTTATCGTGTAGCATCGTTTGGTGTCTTTGTAAAGTTTGTTCCTATTTCCTGATCAATCACAAACATGGTTTTTAGTAAATAATTGGTTCCGAACGGCATTTTATATAAAAAAAGTTTTTTTTAAATCTAACCCAAAAGGAGTAATTTCGTCTACACAGGAAATAAATATAGGGCCAATGGATAATTCTTTTTTTTCGATTGGTTAGTTTACGAGTAACCATCTTCTTCGAAGGTTCATTTTCAAAACTTGACAGGTTCGGATGCAGACTAATTAGCCCCATAGCCAAGAGTCAGGTGAGCTAAACAGGTTCAGCCCATTAAGCCTCTAGTTCAAAGAAAGATATATCTGTTTTGTATTAAACTGGCTGATACGTTCGGTCCAAATTTTCCATCGTTCATATTTAATATTTTGCAGGAAAATGGAACCTTATTGTTTGGAGCTCCTGGTTTGAATGATTGGTCAGGTAAGATCTGCCAACGGTCGGGGAGGTTCTTTTTTTGATATTACACTCAAGTGCACAACGCTTTTATCGCTGCTCTTCCTCTTGAAAGTTGGTGAAATACCCCAAAGACGGAGCAAGACGCTATCAAAAAGTTCAAGACTACCGCTATTGTCTGTATTCCCTGCCAATGATTGATTAACCGTTAACATATTAATATACTACAGTATATCAATAAATTCTAAGATACAATTGCTGGTTTAAATAACTAGGGAAGTATTCTGCAGTTGATATAAAAAGGAGATGTGGCCGAGACAACCATCCACCAAATAACAGTCGAAATTAAACTTCTACTGGTCCCAATAGAGTCTTGAATAATGAACCGGAGTTGATATTGCAGATGTGATGAATATTTAATCTTTATATGAAATTGAAGTGACTGATAAACGGGAGAGTTACTCTGTACCTTAATCTTGTTTTAATGCTTCATACCTTTAAATATTTTTGTTTACAGGAGGTGTAGTCATAGAAACTGTATCTGGAGAAAGAAATGTAGAATACTTAGAACCATCAAGACATACCTATCAGAGTAGTTTTACTGGTATGTTCTACCTGTTTAAAATTTCTACCTGTTTAAAATAAGAACATTTTTTCAGTACTACAAAAATAGAAGATGTGGCATGATTGTCAATGAGACTGCCACAGTCGAAATTAAACATATACAGGTCCCATAACTGTCTTCAATTATGAACCAGAGTCATTGCCATAACGGAAGCTGTAAAAGGCTCCCAATTGCAAAAATAAATGATTCTTAAAAACGACAACCTGACTGGGAATGACACATTAAGTATGTGGCGGGGTTAAATCAGTTTGTGACCGCTCAACGCTGCCCTAGGACAGTGGTGTGGCAAAACAGCAATAAATGACACGACAACACCTATCGACTATTTATACAAATTTATTTATTCTGGTCAAATTAAATATCAAAGAAGCCCACCAGTCTTTATTTGGTTAGAACGATTTTTATTTTTGTCTATTTGCTTGTTTTTTCCCTTGATAAAGACCTTGTAGGTCGAAATAATGGGTTGCTCTCTGTTTTGAATTTTTTTTGTATTTTTATTACTTGATTCTGTTGTTTTTACTTGTAAAATTTGGTGGTCATATTATTATCCTAGGTGTATCATAGTCTCTTTGGTTTCATTCGAATTCTTATGGTTTAGATACTCCAATAGACCGCACAATTGTCTTGTCAGTACATGTAAACGAAACATCCTTTACCAACTTCAGGTGTTTAAGAGGTCTGTTGGAAAAATTATAAGAAAATTTAAATGAGCTAACACCTCTTTTAAAATGTTGCAATCCTGCAATTTTGACAATATCAGTGTTTGATTAATGGGAGGAGGCGATCAGACAATAGTGGACAAGTCGGCCGATACGACAATCTCGTGAACATGAACATGACGGAACAGGACACTTAGTGCACATTTAAAATTAAAAACAATCATACAACTGTGAACAACAAAAAAACTGGGGGTGAACTCTTTGGGTTCGTAAGTGTAAGCACTCCTAGCCTCTTTACCACTTTGGGATTCGGTTTATATATCTGATTTGTTAAGGGCATACCATGCGTAACGACAAATGCTATTGATAATATGGAATTCACGAAGAAGTATGATTGGTGCCAATATAAAAAAACTTTCAACGTTCTTAAATTCTTACCCAAAATCTCTAAACAGTGATATCATCAATATGTCAGACAAGACAACTTTAGTAGTTAAATAATACCACAACGTATCAACAACCGTTTTAAAGTAAACAACTCTTTTCTATTGAGATGTTGTAAAATTTTTGTTCGCAACGAAGTTCTTTAGGAAAGATGTCGAGCTCGTTACTGGTGTTGACAATTAAATTTGAAAGTAAATTTTGATATAGGTTATTCCATTACATCTGGGAGATTTATGAACAGAAATAAACAAAGTATAGCCGTTGGTGCACCTAGAGCTACCAACACAGGACAGGTATTAATGTTACGACATTCATAATGCATATCCATGGAGTCTTTCCTCCTTGGTTTCAATAAGTCCAAGATACCAAAGAGACATTATGTCAGAGGACAGACAAAACCAATTTCACAAGAACAGAATGAAAAGCAGTAATGTACAAAAAACTACATGGACAAAAGTCTTGAGAAGTCCAAATATTTAAAAACGAGGTCAGGTACTTCAGAAGTCTTAGTAGTGGACGCTTTTTTAGCATGTTAAATGCTCGCTATGGCAAAAATATCAACCAACATATCAACCAATTTTATTAGTATTTACAAGTAAGAGAAGGAGAACCTTCACAGTTTATTTATCTTTTACTCACCAGACCCAAAGGTCATTGTAACTAATATCATCATATCGGGTCCGCAATCTGTCAACATATACATGTATTCAGAGATCTTCTCCTCTGAAATCGCAGGACTAATTGGAAACTAACTTTGGTAGAATGATTCTTTGGTCTCCCTCTACCAAAACTTTATCCGTCGCTTGCCCCAAACAGCAAAAGTAATCATCGTTACTTAAATGGAAGAAATGTTAGCGAATTCTTAAAAAATCTGAAACTACTAATGCAATTTGAATCAGACTTTAGTAGTACGATCATGTGGTCCCCTGTCATAATTGTATCCGGTTGGCCCACCGACCAATAAAAATAGCCGGCGCAGCCAAACTTAGTTAAACATATAACCATATGAGGAATTTACCTAAAATGTTTTGGTTTTAAAGTGCTGAGCCAGTATGGGCCAACATTATGTTGAAAGTCTTTAGATGATTCTCAACCAAAATTTCATCCGGCATCTCCAATGATGAACCAAGATAGTGGCAACAGCCGACCTTATTTGAACGTTAGACCCTATTAGTAATTCACTTAAAAATCTCCTCGTCTGAAAAGGTTGAACCAGTTCGAGCCAAGCGGAAAGGTCTTCAGATTGTCCATTACCAAAATATATCTAGTATCCCAACAAGTCATCTAAGATAACCGTCACAGCTGAGCTTAGTTCAATATTGAATGTAAAGAAATTAATTTCTAAATATCTTCATGTCTGAAACCTCAAATAGTATTGGAATCACACAAGTGGAATGGTGACCTACCGAAATTTTATCTGACATCCCCATTGTCATTGACAAACCAAGATGCCTGGCACAGCAGAACTTACTTAAACATGAGACACTATTGGAAATTCGATTAGCAAAATTCTTGTCTTAAACAACAAAGCCAAACTAATCAACATTTATTCGAATAATCCTCCGCTGGACTTCTACCATAATTGTATCTGGCATCCTTACGACCAAACAACGAGACAGCTAAGTTAAACCTTAATTTAGCATAGGGGCCATATGTAAAATTTACTTAAAAATCCGCTTAACAAAACGATAGTAAACTTTTGATGAATTGCCCCTGCCCCAATTTAACAAATATCCCAACCGATCAACCGAGATGGCCGCCACGACCAAGCCTAATTTTAGAAGCGATCGAAATAAGCTGTTAGTTGTAGAATTGTGGTAAAGATTTTTGTTTTCGTTCACAATTAGCCGTCCAAAAACTTTCTTCAATATTGGGGCGAGATGGAGTGAACATAAATCTTCGCTCGCTTTCTATAGGTTGCACAATCTCATAATTTGGGTCTATTATAAATTAACCAAAGATCTTAAAGTCTGAAATTGAAAAGCCAATACGAACCAACCTTGAGTGGGATGATCCATACAAGTTCTTCTACCTAAATGGTATACGGCATCCATCAATCAAGATCGTCACCACAGCTAACATAAAAAATATTCTAGTTTGAAACAGTTGAAAACAAGCTTTGGTACAATGGTCTTTAAATGATCATTTACCAAAAATCTTTACGCAAATCTAACTATTTTTCTTTCAGCTACAAAAGTGTCCGGTTTAGGATTTTTCAGATGGCTAGTTTTATGAGTTCTGAAACCCAATTTTTATGAAAAATTGCTAATTTTGTATGCCGGATAAAATCCTTTCAAATGTTTTGTTTCATCCAATTAAATTATTTAGCTATCCTCTAATATTATTCTGCAAGCATTATATGCCATTTCCTTTTAAGAATTTTGCCTGAAAAAGTATAGCCATACGTATTTCTAATGTAAGGTCGAAAATAAAGATATTCAATATTTATAAGCAAGAGTATACTATTGAGTGACTACATGAATGAATTAGTCAATCAGTACGTTTTGTAATTTCAAAAAGAATCTTTTAGATCTAAATGGTGGAGGATATGTGAACATTATTATCTGTTTAATGTGTATTTTAAGGTATTGCTTTATTCTACTGAATCAACAGAAGGCCCGTTATTGGTTGTGGAAGGAAGTCAGGTTAGTAATATACTAGTAATAAGACCAAATTCTTCAATTTGTGAATAAAATTTGGTATTATCATGTTGTTTAATGCTGTTTATTATTGTTTGTAAAACAAAGGCATCGATGTAAGCAAGAGAACCAGTAAAAACTTATGAATCGATGTAGTTAAAAGCACAACTTGATTGCAGAAACACCACCCGTTAACATGCGATGTGTTTTTCGGCTATGTCCCAAGATGATTGGCCCCAGGTAAAAACCTATCACTACAAATCGAAAATTCAAATATATGTTGTTGGAAATCATGTATAAACATCGGATAGGATGCCAAATATTTAAATCACTGTACAAAAATGGATTATATATAATGCGTAATTGCTCCATTGAACAATCACATATCCCGGCCGTTATACAATTGGAAGTCTTTGCATATTTTACATTTATCTTCTGATACAATAAGTCATTGTTACCTTTTAATAGACAGGAAGTTACTTTGGTGCATCAATGTGTGCTGTTAACGTTAATTCTAAGCAGCTGGACCATCTAGTGATTGGAGCACCTATGTATGCGGGCAAAAATCCCGAAGAAGGACGGGTGTTTGTTTTCAAATCACATGGACTGGTATTTATATTTTAGACAGAGCTGTAAAACAAATATTACTGATTATTTGCTTAAAATTTTATTGTTGTTCATGTAAATTATAGATTTTTTCTATCTTATTATAAAAAAAGACTAACTTTATTTCTCATGAATCAATAAAAGTTTAAAGACTATTTGGTATCAAATCAAAGCTGCAGAGCTTGGATGTGTTCTAATAAAATAAGACCAATTTAATACCCAGAAGTTTACGTTATAAATAAATACTGTAATGTGTAAAATATGTAAGTCCAGTGTAGAATACCATTGCGAGGGATTAGAAGTGCATAGTGCAAAGAGACAAGATAAATTTGAAACAAACTTAAGAGATAAACGAAAAAAGGTACAAAGGCTTGAAATACATGAACTCCTTTACAAACAGGAGTTGGAATAGGTGCTCCGGAAGGTAAGCATCTCCTGGCTACACGTGGAACACCCGTCGTGGAATCCAACAACTCAAATATGTTATACAGTTAAATAATTACTTATCAAGGATACATTCAATGGTATTCATAGCACATGTTTGTCAACATTGTCTCAGAATTAATTAATTTCACAGTTAGGTTTCAGAAAAATTGAAGTTCTGTTGGGACAACAAAAGCCTTATAGCAGATTTGGATCAACCCTAGCAAATATAGGTGACTTGAATATGGATGGATTCGAAGGTGTGTTCTTACCTAATTTTTATGTTGTGGTAGAGTTTCAAAAAGTTTGGTGGTTAACTATACATTTTCTATTATAACAATTTATAGTTTGACCTTATCGATCTTGCCATTTAGTTGCAAAACTGATCTATAACTCCCTTCATTTACAATTTAATAGTGCTTTACAGTAAAATAAAATAGGTATGATTACTTTCCCTGTACTTGTTTAACTTGTATTTATGTAATGCCAAATTAAGAATTTACTGGTATCTTGGTTATAAATATTACAAACAGTGACTGTTGTAAAAAATAGACATTTTGTATGTATTTTTTTATTCAAAATACCATTTTGTTTAATTCTCTTTAACTTTGTATTGACATTGTTTGTGAAAATAAAGAAAGTATAAGTAGCAAAACAGATTTTTGTGCAAAGACAAAAATATGGATTTCACTTTAAATCTTCAGGTTATTTGTAATTTTAGCTACTTATTTGGTTTTTAAAACATGAAATTTATGAAAAACACACAGAAACAAAATAATTTGGTGTTTGAACAACAAGGAGTACGCCTTAAGGAGGTAGACTCATGTTAAGGGACATAACTCTTATTAATCTTAAGTACGTTTGTGTTAACCATTTTTATAAATCCAATGAAAGCATCTTAATAACACAGATTAATTTTGATCT
>JAULBM010321274.1:0-13523 GCA_032357055.1 Geukensia granosissima | reverse complement strand
GCTGAAATTAAAGCTGTGGGCTAACTTTTTCTGCTTTTGTTTTAGAAGCCCATCAATGAAGTCTGCCTCATATGAATTAAGGAACAAATCGGCCAAGAGTGGTGCACAATTAGTGCCCATTGTGGTGTTTAACATTTGAAAACGGCATTTAAATTCTAAACATGTTTAGAAATTTAAGTGTTATCCATTACAGATGTTTAGGGAATTTGACACAATCCTAAACATGTTTAGACGTGTTTCTATTGTTTTAAATTCTAAACGCAGTTTTTACAGTGTAGGAACCCTGATCTTTGACCTTGACCACAATGGAACTTTCAACGTAACATTTTTACTATTTAAGGTTTCTTTCTGTATCTTGTTAATGTCTGATATCTTAAAAGAGACTTATTTTCGACTTCAAAATAGATTTAAGGATATAGGTCCATCATGGTTGGTAACTAAGTTTTGGACCAAATATAACATCTGTCGGTTTCTATATGATCCATATTTTCTCCAGAAAATGAGATCAGTCATCAATTATTGTTTTTCAGTTTTAAAGTATTACATTCTAAAATGTGATTGTGTCCTTGATAGCTGACCTTTATCTTGACATACTGAAATTCACCATAAT
The DNA here is from genome assembly GCA_032357055.1 of Geukensia granosissima. Lineage (NCBI taxonomy): Eukaryota > Metazoa > Mollusca > Bivalvia > Mytilida > Mytilidae > Geukensia > Geukensia granosissima. Next base: position 12,913 of record JAULBM010321274.1, on the reverse strand, counting down.
ACTCGACCAGGTATGTAAGATTTACGATTTTTATAAAAAAAACTGGTAAACTAAATGGGTAAGATGTCACGAGGAGATAACTCTTAAAATCCATACAATTTCTGTCTTTAGAAAGGTCACAAGATAGTTTTTTCAAATTCAATGTACCCATCCAACACATCTATATCTTAAATTATTGGACAAAAAATTCATTCCCTATTAAGATACCACTGAAGTATAAATTCTAAACCAAATTCGGAGAGGGACGTGACCGCCGTCCCCTTGTAAGGTGACTGCCAGCCTATCGGCATGTTTAGGATCCATTTGAATCTTCTGTTAATTAGTGGTACGTCAGTTGGTCGCTACTAGGCTAAATTTCCTGCTATACACAACTAGTCGCAATTTGGCTTCCTTTGGCTAGAAAATATCCTGACCTGACCTCCCTCCACCTCACTCATATGACTTATTTGTTTGATAACTTGTTCTTGTGCTGAATATGCATGTAATATTTGCAGCTAAACATTAACAATCAATTAATATATCAAGATAAATGGTTCGAGAAGATAGAAAGTGGTTTCATTTTACTGAAAAAAAGAAATGTACATTTCTCCATATATTTTCAAAATGCATTCATAAGCAATTGAAGTATGAAATCTTTGGTTTTTTTATAATTATGCTGTTTACCGAATTAAGAATGTTTCTTTACTCTGAGCTTTAGTTCGGGAAAATATGACGTTTATACGTTTTACTATACTCGTTTTTTGTTTACATTTCTGATTTCGCCAATACAATCCCCATCTTGACCTTAATATGAAGACTGTTAAACCAGTATGTGCTTCAATTAATTTGTGATAACGCGGATGCATGAAGAACAATGGGTGGTTGTCGTTCACTACAATATAACGATCAGGTTCTTGTTTCTGTCGCTTATAAGTACTAGATATTGGTAAATGTTACTGCTCTGAATTCATTACAATTAATGTTGTATATCTTAGAGTGGCCAAAGAACATAAAAATAACACCATGATCAGATAACAACATCGGTACCTTGCTACAAATTTGTAACAACATATTGTGTCTATCAAGAGTTACCGCTGGATATTAAATTAAAAAAAAATCAATTCAAGTACTTGACCTCTGTCTTGACAATACTGCATGACTTGTTGAAAGTGTAATAGAATATTTTATTTTTTAAAAGGGGACAGGTTTCAGCATAACTGCAAATGGGGTGAGAAAAAAAACAAGATCGTAATCAATATATTAATTATATATTTAGAAAACACACTCAAGATATATAATAGTAAACAACCATTCCTTTTTAAACCCAGAAACGATGTATACAGTTAACATTCAAATATTAATCACCCAAAAATGAACAATGACGCGATAACAAAACAACGAAACATTAAAACGTCCTCATTAATGGTCGGGACAAATTCAAAATGGTGTTTTTAACGATGTCGACGCCTAAATTTTATATCCAAATATTAACGTTTTAAGTTTTATTACATTGATTAAATGCTCTTAAAAAAAACTTTTATCGAATTTGCAAGCACTGACAGAAAAATATCAAATATTTGTTCTCATTTATACTACTGAAAACTTATTTTTGAAATCACGCATATTATATAAGACATATACAAAAATCATATTTACATTGATATATAAAAGCTGCAAAAAATACTGTTTTTGTGAACACGTTAACACATTTATGTTTTTTTAGTACTGGATTATGACTAATGTCTATTGATAATACAAAATTTTTAGGCAAAGAATATTATACATATATATAGTAAATATATGAATACACACAAAAACACTGTTTATTGCAAAAATAAAAAAGAGCAAACATAATACAGAAGAAAACACCGCAATTAAAAATATATTTACATTAAAAATAGGGTTAAGTAAATACAAACATGTAAAAAGACCATTTTTTTTCATCTAAAAAAGTTTCGTAACTGCGCTTCGATTCATTAACAATGACTATGACAATTCTTACGAACAGCTTCTTATTACTGCCAACGTTCTGACTCTAGAAATTGGCCGGATGACAACAAATAATTTTGAATAAAATTGCTTTTCTTGTCCCGTTCTTTTTCGAAGTTGGAACATCTTATTGTCTCTTGTCTTATTTGTTTTTGTCTGCGTAATATGTATCGACATAAAAAGTCAAATCGTATGCAGTTGGTTTTTAAGTTAGTTTTCTTGTCGTTTAGCCAAAACACTTTCTCAGTTAAGAAGCGGGTTGAGTACTCACGCACATGTGTTACCCCGCCACATACGTTATGTACCTGTCTGAAGGCAGGACGCTGTAATCCAGTGGATATTGTTGCTTTGTAAGTGTTATTATTTTCAACGTATACTTATTTGGCCGATATTGTTTAACTTTTTATTAACATTTTATTTTTTTCTTTAACTTAATCTGAAGTACATCTAGTGCTTTTCTTTAAAGAAGTAGGTACGTTAAGCCCCATATTTGGCCCAAATTTAAAATTTTGTGACACAATTATAATTTCTTGTGAAAATGCTATTCAATAATCGTCTTTTAATAATTCATTACTTTTTCTGGTATACTTTTCGTCATTTTGACAAAATGAAACGGTATATTTGGCTATTTTGACAAGAATTTTACATTTCCCGTAAAAACACTATATTTTTCGAGGTGTTTTGTTCGAAATGGATATGATCGCACAAAAACATCACAAAGATATTTTAACCATACATTTGTACTTGATAAATCTTAACTTGTGCAAAGTTTGGTAGTGATGTTTTCGTGCGATCTATATTGAAATCGACAAAATAGTATCAAATATTGCATCAAATTAATTAATTTCCTAGTATTTTTTATGTGTCATTTGACCATTGTAGAACTAATTAAACAAAAAATTCTATTGGATTTTCATTTTGTAGACATTGTTCAATACAAAAAATATAAAATAATAGATATTTTTATTTTTTAGCCAAATTCTTGGGCCAAAAATGGGCCTTATCGACCCTCGTCCTTAATGTTTGTTATGTACATCATTAAATATGATTGTATGCTACTGTAATACCCGTCTTGTTGTAATAATAGATATAAAATAGTAAATTTATTATCTGAAAAAAGTTAAAACATAGTATATAAAGACTTCTATCGAGATTGGAGAACAAAATATACTGCTTGTGATATTGTCGTGTGAAAAAAATCTTACTAATGACTTCATTTTAAAAATCACATGTTTTGGTATATGCTAATGCATATAAAAATTTTCTTTGAATCGTTTTGAAATATACCAAACTTGATTCGGGTCTAGTATTACAAATACAATCGTATGGCATAAGAAATATTCCTGCTTTTCTGCCCTTTTCTACACAAGTTGCTCACATTATTAACACGTATATCGTTGTACTTTTGATAGCATACGTATTCTAATATGAAACGAAATTCCAATAAAAAATATGTGAAGACCTTAAATGATATCTGCGAAAATACATTGAATTCTCTGTTTAGTTGCGTGTTGATTTAGTTGAATTAGGGGTAGAGTCCGTTAGCCTAATTGTTCAACAACTTTCATTTTCGTTGCCTGTCTTGCAAAAAGTGAATTGAAAAAGACAATGTGCAGGCTGTGTTTTTAATTTGTATTACAAAGATAAAAAAACTAATGACTTTTAGCAGGTATCGTCACCTACAATGTATTTATAAAAATGTTTGATGCTTTTTTCATATGACCAGCTACTTTGAATTTACTTAAGTGTTAATGGCACAAGAAATATGTATTACCTGCCCTCAAATCAAATATGTCAATTTATTTCGAAACACAATTTCAGGAATATCCTTTTACGAATCAATAATTCCAAAGTAGGTATATCTTTGTTGTCAATAAAATGAGAAAAAATGTTGATTGAAAAACGAACTGTCATGTTAGAAATAGATGTCATCATGGTAAACGTATCCAGTACAACTGCCAAATTGATTAGCAATGCACGCTAAAGGCTTTTACATCACGATTACTTACAAAATAAATGTATTGTCAAATTGTAATAAAATGGCAATAGAAATGTCTAAAAATAATTCAAACATGTTATTTTTGTTATCACTGAATTTGGAGTTAAGTTAACATGATGAGAGAAAACAATCTTTAAAATTAAAATAGTGATGACGATAAAGATACAGACTTCTTTTCGGTTAGAATGTATAATGAATTTACATGTGGTTACCTTTTTAAGGCTTTTTAAATTATCTTATAGAGTGTAAAATAAAAGTACAGATGATAGACCTAAATGTAAACTATTTTGTTCAAACTTTAAAAGTGACATACATAAAGACAATGCTGCAATGAAGTGAGCAATTGATCACAGCTAATTATATGTCAGTTGCCGTTTTTTTAATATGTTTACAGATCATTCCGCAAAAATTATATTTTTGATTTCGTTCGCTATGATTTAATATTTTAATTATATTAATATATTCTGTAGGCATCACTCGAAAAGCTGTTATTGAGTTTTGGTCATCTCCCTTTGGATTAAAAGAAACATAGGGAAAATGACTAGGTTAAAAACACACAATTAAGTCAGAAGTGCTGCATAAATACTAGTGGTTGTAAACATGTAGTTAAATATATATAAGATCTGATTTAAATATGAAATATGCTTTATCTGCAGGATATTACCTTTCCTAGGAGCTAATGCATTGAACAACATAGTTGATCAAATTAAGTTAGATTGTCAAATTGATAAAGCAGTGAAATACAGTTTCTTTCCCTTGCAACAATAAAACTACTTTTACTGCATAACACTTTTAATTTTGAAATTTTTAAATTATAATATTTTGTACGATTTTCATAAACTTTGCATTAGTGAAATATGGTTTGAAATTATGAATAAAGAGATAACAGCATTTCATTGGTAGTTGTTGAAACTGGGAAATAAAAACCTTCAGCTAAACCGTAGTAATTATTACAGTGCATTTAAATAACGAAAATAGCAAAAATTGCAATGAACTACATCAATTAACGATATAATTAATTCAAAGTTGCCTCTTGCATATCTGTAATATTATGGCAATTGGTTATGTGGACTTTTAACATTAACTTGTCAGATAAAGTTAATTCGACAAAACCAAGGAGTTAATACCAAAAACTTTATATAAGAGTAATCAAAGGTGTACTCCTAATAGGTACTCTTCAATTATTTATAGAAAGTACTGTCCTTCTCTTTAACTATCAACATTAGTATTGAACAGGATGACTGAAAAATAGAGTAGGCGAAAGAAAACCGAAGGGCTAGACAGAGGTGGAAAGTCGAAAGACACGGTAATCCCGAGAAAACGAACCAGAATGAACATGACACATATAAAACTAAAATCAAAACAAAACTGCTTCTGCCTCAATTTAAAAGCATCCGCCGTATTGTCCATTATCCGATTCGAAAGTCAATTCAAGGTAAAGGGGAAGTTTTCATGGGATAACAACCTCCAGACAAAGAAAGCAAACAGTTTGCTTTTGGATTAGTCCGCATTTTCGCCGTCATCGATGAAGCAGATATTCCATAATGGCCGATAGGATTGTGGTGTCAACTAGGAGTGTTATCATTTTGGTGCTATATGTTAGTGAATTGTGAGTTAATAAAGACGATAAGCTCTTGATCAATATAGAAAAAAATAGTTCCTGTTTTATAAGAAAATATCTGTTCTAAAATGTGCAATTCACGAAACACATAATGTTAAATATCAAATGGAAGGTGCCTATAATAAATATCGTGTTTGTCAGAATGGGTAAAATGCATTGGAAACAATTCATTAAAATTGTGTGTATTTTGTAGAATGAAATAACGTTGAGTTATCTACAATAATAATTTTAGAAATCACACAGTTTTTTTTATCTAACGAGTTTGAAGTTCTCTACAGTTATTTTAGAGTGTAAAGCTCAATTTATTTTACCGGATCACGCACAGCAGCACAAATTAATAAATATAACTTACAATCAAAATATTAAGATATATTAAACAATACAGGTATATAACACGAATAATTAACCAGGAAAAATGTTTAATGGTTCGATTGCATTTAATGTAAGTTGAATATTTTTTGCCCATTATGAAAAAGCTAACTCTTTCTTATTTGAGCAAAGCTAACTGGAATATAGGAAATTTGTCAAAATATCAACTGATGTAGCTAAGTTCAAAATAAACGCGCTCGCAGAAACGAAGATGGCAAGCTCTCAATGTAAAATATCTATAAATCAATTTAGGAACAGATAGCAGTATGCAATATGCTAAAACACGCTGTAAAACTCGGACTGGATAAATATATTCTTTGGATTTAAAAAAAATACATATATGGATGGAAACAGATGTACTCCACAAAAAATTTGAAATAGAGTATAGGATGTTTCTTCATGCATCCGTACAAAACTTTTTTCTAACATAAACATAAAAATTTGTTAAAATGACAAGATTTGCAAAAACAATTTTCACAATAAAATAAAATGTAAAAAAAACAATTATGTTGGTTGTCTTTGGTATCGAGGCAATAAATTTTTGAAAATCCAATTTTGGTTGAAATAGAATGTGAAACCGCGATATCATAGAAACCATGATTTGGTAGGAAGGCAGTCTAAAATCTGTGAAGTTTCTTTCATAATTGGTGTATTTTCCGTACTATACTGAATAAAATTTGTGGTCTTAACATAGCTTATATGGGAAATTATGTCATAAAAGCATTTTCAGATTTCAAACTAAGACAAAATTTCTAAAAACAAATGTTCGGCTGAGTCTATGCATCTATAATCAAAATGAAAGATATAAATCGTCACAGGAAAGTAGAGCGGCTTTCGGACTGTAATCTTATTTTTGTTACTTGATATTGCTGGTACATACAAATAAATTCTTCACGTTTGTCCTATTACCCTGTTTTGTTTTGAGATCGGTGTTAAAACATTACAGCCTTCTCGTCTCATCTTCTGTAATTTCCGTTTTTTCTATCATATCAGCAATGTCGCCGTAATTATCAGAGCGCAGGGACGATAAAAACTCTATATAACCTCTTTCGCCAAAATTCATCAGTATTTCAACCAATTTTCGCATCTTCTGTTTATCTGACGGATAAGATTCTATGACTTGGCGATCGTCGACTTCTAAAATTAACTCTGTGATGAGATGGTCAACAATGGACGTGGGATGTATGTTATTAATTATGTATAAATAATTCTTCTGAAGTCGAGCTTGATATGTTGGCATAACACTGGAATCTTGTCCTGGAAAATAAAATAAATGTACTTGTGTATTTGTATTTTATTTGCATAAAATGTTGACTATAATAAAAAATCATCCAAGTAATAAAAACGGAAATTTTGTTGCTTTTAAAACATTTTAATTCACGCAAACTGAGTCCTTATTAATTATACTTATATAAGGCCGTAACTATTCAATAAAGATTTGCGACTGGTTTTGGGTATCAGATAACAAAACGGGTGCCACTAGTGGAGCTGTAGTTACTTACTCTTCCATAGCCTCTGAACTCACTCGTTTTTTAAAGCTTGTGGGTACCTGTAGTTTTCAGTGTAGTGTTTTAACTATGTTTGTGTTTCGTTTCATCTTGTAGGCTATCATTTTGTCAACCCTTCTGGAATCTCCGAATCCTCTTTCCTCGCTATGTTCTTAATCTGTAAATTTTCTAACAGCTGGTGCTTTTCATACCCAGGAAAAATTACAGTTTTACTTCGCAAATATTAATTTTAACTTTAATATTGTAAATCGGCGGCCCCTGGGATGAGCCTGTAACGCAAACCTTATCCCTTATTGCTTTAGACATAGTTGGGCGTCAGGTCAGGTTCACAATAGGATCATTGTTATTTGAAGGACACTCCAATTTTAGCACGATTAACCGATTTAATGTTTGTCTACAGTGTTTTGTCAAATTACAGTGTGAAAATAACTGTAAAATTTACCAAGATTTAGATTTATGGAGTTTGCAATTTGCAATAAAATCACCCTGATCCAGCATGTAACATGCAAAAGCGGAGACCACCACCGATGAGACTCGCCACTTTATAAGAGTCTAAACACCAACACCTTATTTACATTACTGTATTATAAAGGATTAATAATGTACGAAAACATCACATTTGAAGTTTAATAAGTCTATTATTATGTATGAAGACGAATATTACATAACGTAAAATGGAAAGATATGAAAACTGCATATTACAAGTTCATAACACATTTTGACAATTTCAAAACTAATGACAAATGTTCATGACCCTAATTAAATCCCACTTGGATGAGATTGGGTGAGTTTATTGCAAAATGGAAAGTGAATTACTGCTGAGAATAGTTTTCATCACCGGCAGCCCCTTAGATAGTATTAACCTGTGCGAGTTTTAACTGTTTGGGACTGTAACAAATGAATGCAATCATTCTCAACATTAACCTTATAATTCAGTAACTGTACATATCTCATATATCTGGAAGCGACGCCTACAATACTTCTAAACATTGACCATGACTGCAGTTAATCTTAATATTTACAAAGTCTGTGTAACTGTTATTATTTGACACCAACAGCAACGTCATTAAAAGCTTTTGTACCACTGAAAGGAACTGCAATGGACTGCCACCTCCATCGACAGTTATTTGCAGTCTAAACTTGAACTCTGAATAATTGTGAACACTGAGTAATTCGACCCTCCAATTTGCCGACTTTTAATGTTAGAAACATATATTTAAACAAACTGAATTGATAAAAGGCAGAAAATATGTCCATGAGGCACAGATGATCCCGCCAGATTTAGGAAATATTACGGACCTATAAAGGAGACGCGGTACAAATCACCCTAATAATTCTTTAGACAAAATACCAAATCGTTCCAACATAAACAAGCCTAAAAACCCTTGACGAAAGTTTACTGGACGAAGATTTAAAACATGATATATATCGGACATGAAAATGGTAGACCCGGAACAAATCATCCTATGTTTCATACCAAATACTTAAACATTGTAAACATCCACAAGCCAGAAAATCTTTGGCCGAAATTGAAGGACTAAGAATGCACAGACGGACAAGTAGAAAACCCATGCCCCTTATTTTTGACCGATTCTATAAATAATATAAAAATAACAGATGTGGCATGATTGTTCATGAGACAGCCACTCACCAAATGACAGTAGAATTTAATTTTTTAGGGTCCTATTACGGCCTTCAACAATGAACCAGATTACACACCATAACGGAAGCTGTGAAAGGCCCGAAGTACAAAATGTGAAACTATTAATAAAACACGACAATTGACCTAATCTAATGCAAAAATAATGAACAAATAACAATAAATAACTAATTAAACAACGAACTCAACAGGTTCGTGGCTTGGGACAGGCACATTAGAACATTGTTTTATTTGATAGTGGGCTACCCCTTAAACCTGTGGGATCAGTGAAAAAACATGAAACAGATAAAATAACTCTTCAACCCCATTGTTGCACTTTATTTAATAATCCCAAAGACTTAGATATATATAACAATTTTCAATAACTATTTTAATTCCGCAAAAACTGAATGAATATTTTTGTGATAGTTTATGATTCAGAAAGCAATGAACGCATTCGAGTTTAATCATATTTCTTTGTGTTATCATTAAAAATAACGGATGATCTCGCTGTGTTTTAAGTAACAAAAACGTCCTTCAAATGCCCGTTCTACTTTGATTTTTACAGGGTTGTGAAAAAAATGACTTAAGCAGGTTTTTTCATTCGAAAATCTAAAAATTTTGCACTTCAGTTAAGGATGATTTTATTAAAAAAAATACATTTTGTATTAAAACAAATGATCCATTTTGTATTCAAAAGAAAGGATGCATTTGTTATTAAAAAAAATTTAGTTTGGGTTAATTTCGAGGGTTTTCCTCTTAGTCCTTTTAAACAAAAATCTGCCGGACATTATATGTGTCATGTTTTAAAACCCCTTAATGAAGCTAGTAAGATATTATACGATTAATTACTCCTATGAGGTCAATACCAGGAAATGAGGACCACAAGACCTGGTACCTGAGGTGACCTGACCGAACTCACCGAGGCCAACGGTCGAGGTCATATCAGGTCATCGAAAGTGGAAGGTCGAGGGTCCTCAATACCTCACAAGGAGTTATACATTGTTTTATTTTAAACTGAATATAATCTGCGGAGAAAAAGCTGTCTTCTGTCATGTTTGTCGCGAAAGACGCGTGCTCACGGATGACGTAAGCATAGCTTACTTCATTATTGGTGTTATTTATCTATATCCATGTTTGAAACGTAAACTAACGTAAACGTTTAAAGCGTAACGTTTAATCGTTATTTTTTTCCATGGGCGGTCAACATTACAGGTCATTATTTGTAAGTCAGTAAATATTGACTTAGTGAAAGGAATTCAAGGTCATACATAGACAAATATTCTAAAATCACATGACTGTTAAGAGCCAATTGTAAACGTGAATAAGCTCATTAATATTCATGAAGTATAATAAGAAAATTTAAGAACTGCCCTCAACAATAACTTTTCAAGCACAAGTTTCAAGTACGTTTTTTTTTGTCTTCTAAAACACTTAAATTTTCAAAATGGACTGGTATCAACCACTTACTTTTATAAATTGTTGCATTAAGATAAGAAAAAAATGCAATTACATTGTAAGTTATATGGTACTATATGGGTATTCTAGAGGGCTTTTATGTGAAAGCCTGCCAAGAGAGTTATCTCCCTTTTTGTATCGAAAATCCCATAGAAACCTTTTTCATGGCCTACGTTCATTTACCATTGAAAAAGAATATGAAAATGGAAAGGTTTGTGTTAAGACTCATCAAGATACATCTTTTTGCCAAATTTTATTAAGATAAAAAATGACAACTTTTTAATTTGAAAAAGGTATTGCACGGGGTGAGGTTTACAGAGAGTAGTCAAAATCACAATATTAATAAGTAATAAGTAAGTAATATTTTTGCAAGTTAAAACAGTCGTTCCCTTTAAAACCATATAACGGGTATCTTTTTAGTTACAATTTTTAGTTTTTATAAAAATGTAGGATAACTTAAGAATGACAGAAATTGAGTTATTGGGGCACAACATAAAAGAGATTTTCAAGTTAAAGGGGGTGTATTAATATAAGAATGTCTCCACAGCAAATTAATGCTCTACGTCGGAAGGTAAGTTTAAGGTCTCTACACGGAGATATTTTAAGACAAAAAAACTGAAATGCAAAGACCGATCATCAGTTATCAAGAACTGGTATTAATACATGAAAACTTCAAAAAACCTAAAGATACAGGTCATGTACCCTTGGTGAAAGGACAACCATTTTTACGTAAAGCATGTTTAGTCGTAACCAGCAAATCCGTTTCAACTGAATAACTTTAAAAAATTACATTACATAGTTTACCATTGCCCTAACAAAATAACAGTCACCATTGTGAATGAGTATCGTGAAAGACGAAGGTGGACGTTATTCTTCTTTCTGATAGCTTATGAACTCTCGGTCTTCAAAGATCTTTTTAAAAAGTTATTTAATTGTCACGGTGGTTATGTTTAAATTTTAATATTACACAGTCTCAGTTGTAAACGACGTGTGGCTTATTTAATGTTCACATGCTTTGTAACTAATGTATAATTAGAAATGTACATATAGCATACCTAAATTGTCCATATTCATTTAACATTGGTAATTTAGTATTTTAAATACTACATTTTTGCTATTAGTATAATAATATGAGATAAAAGTGTTTTCAATAACAAAAGAGGGGGTATAAGATTTTGAACAGCGGTGTCATGACATATCTGTAATTTGTATATAAAATATATACATTTTGTTATTTTGTTTAGAATGTTTTTGATTGTATTTCCCTTTGTCTATACAAGGGAGTATTTCATAATAACAAAAAGCTGATAAAGTATTGACGCCTTCATAAAGGGTCTGTAATAAAAAAGTCCTTCTTAATGATATCATGTCTTACTGTAGTAAAACATCTTATTTGCACAAATTAATATCTACTGCTTTGATATCAGTGTTATAGGTGTTTGATCAGTATGTGACAGATGGAAATTGCTTGGACAAATTATCACTTAACATCGATAAGCTTCAAGTTATTCTTCTCTGTTGCAGAACTTCCTTGCTGATTATGACATTTTTGATTCAACAAAATAATTATCAAGGATATAATTATCGCTATCATTTTTTCAAGATACCTCTCGAAAAGGCACAACATTGATATATTAAAAAACATGTATCAATTTATGAAAACGTAACCTTTAGAATTACTAATGGCATTTATGCAAGTAAAATACATATTTTACAATAAATACATTTATGTCTAGTCGTAAACACTTGCTTTCTGTTTCCTTATTATTGAGAGAATTAAATATCGTAAACTCTTGCTTTCTTTTTCCCTATTATTGAGAGAATTAAATGTCGTAAACTTTTGCTTCCTGTTTCTTTATTATTGAGAGAATTAAATGTCGTAAACTCTTGCTTTCTGTTTCTTTATTATTGAGAGAATTGAATGAATTAGGTCTTATAAAGTGTTTAACCATTCATTCAATAATCACAACTACAGTGAGCACAAAAGTCATATATGCGTGCTTAAGATTTACAATCTAGTGATTATCCCCGCACTTTCCAATGAAAGTTCGGGGATATTGTCGTTACCCCCGTCTGTCCGTCCGTCCGTCCGTCACACACGTGAACTCCTCCTACATTTTTGAAGGCAGGCTTTTTATTTCTTTATAGAATGGTTGCATATAGCTTGTTGATGCGCATGAAAGTTTCGGAATTTTGAAATTGGTCCAAATGCAAACAAGAGGCCGAAAAGGGTCAAATATTCTAAAAAACTTTTGTGACGTGTGACGTGAACTTCTCCTACATTTTTGAAGGCAGGCTTTTGATTTTATTATAGAATGGTTGCATATAGCATGTAGATGCGCATGAAGGTT
>JAULBM010321273.1:0-23633 GCA_032357055.1 Geukensia granosissima | reverse complement strand
TGACAGTTTGACGTAAACGAATAACCCATTTTCTAATTGATCCTTCCATACCTGCACAGAAGTTAACAAAAATCATTGCCCCCCTTCCAATGAACCCTGATAAGAATGTTTATTATATTGTGATTATGTCTTGACTACCACTCTTTGCTTTATATTCATTTGCAGTTTCTTCTGTTGTAATTTTATTTTTGTCGAAATCAAGTCTGTCTGTTACATCAAATTGTCATTTGACAATGTCTTGTCCTTCACTTCTTATTAATGGTTCAATGACCAGATATATTTAATGTGTTTTTAAGAATTTTAAGCCTACATGTCATCTATCATGATTGTATTTAGTTGATTAAAAAATAGGATAAAATGTATTTTTAGATGCCGGTATATGATATTCATAACAATAAGTTCCGTTTATCTGTTGTAAATGTTCAAGGATTGTTCAATGGCAGGTTTTATATATTTGGTCTGATTTTTTCAGGTAGGATTTCTTTAGGTTCACGTCGTAGAGGCTATCATCCTGTTTTGTTGGAGAATGCTTTAGCTATGGTCATCTGTGGTGAAATGAATCCAACTCAAGCTTCTCGAGTATATGGTGTTCCTAGGCGAACTATTCGTAACAGAATAGCAAAACTTCAGCAAAAAAGATAAATGAATATTGCATGAATTCCATTACACGTGTTCCATATCACATGTAATGTTTGTGAATGTTGTAAATAAATGTACAACTTGATGCTATTCAACCTTGAAGTTTAAGCAAATAATTTTTTCGATAAATTCATTTTTATTAAGTGAATTATTTGTACCTATTTCAGACAAATGTTATTGGACAAGAAGAAAATCCTACTCCCCAGAACAGCTTAATAATGCTGTTGCCATGGTTATGGCAGGCTTGATGAATCCTACCAAGGCTTCACAGGTTTATGGTGTCCCAAGAAGAACAATTGGTGACCGTGTAGCCAAATTAAAATTAAGACAAAATATGCAAGATCCTTAACAATAATTCCTGAGAAGACTTTATGTCAAATTTATTTTGGGACAAATCTGACAATTTTGAGTGAAAACCATTGGGTACAGAAGGTGGGGTTATTTTACACAAATCTAGTTTATACAAAATGGAAGACAGTTTTTAGGTACAAGATGAGGATTTTTCTGCAATGTTTCTGTAGTTGTAATTGAGGTTTTGTTTTGATTTAACTTGTTGTTGCTTAAGGTAGAGAGATACTGTATTTTATGCATTGTTACATGTTAATAATGAGATTGGGAGGGCATTTTATATGAAAATATGAAACTAGTATGAAATTGCTCTAGCAACCAAGACAAATATAATAATTAAGTCTGATGATAGAATGTTTTAACTTATTTTTAATGTTCTGTGTATCTCTGTAAATGTAGATATTTTGTTGCTATATTTTAATAAAACATGATGTCTTCAATTGATGATTTTGTGTTTAGTGCCTTTTAAAATGGAAGCTTTCTGGATTTCCAGATTTTGACCATTTTTGTTCTTTTACAACAATTTTTCTGGATTTCTTGTGAGTTTCAAAGTTTTAGATTTCTGTTCTTTCACCTAGGAAACTATGATTTTCTGAATAAGGATATGAAATTTATGATACAAAATAAAATTGCTGTGTTGACATTGCAATATAATGTAAAATCATACTGGTGTAAAAAGCATAGTACTGTAAAATATCTAGTGAAGTTGAGTTCAAGAGGAAAAGGGGTTAAAATATCATGCTATTTTAAAAGGTGATTGTTCTGATTTCTCCTTGTCTGTTATGCAGTAGACAGTCTGTGATTGATGGCCTTCTTTTGCTCGATATCTGGTGTTAGAGCCATTGATAGTTGACAGAATTAGTCTTGTACTGGTGGTATACTAGGTAAAAATAGCCAATGACCGTGAACAAAACAAAGGCTTTTGATATTTGTTATCTCATTTTTAAATTGTAAATCCATTACTAATCCATTTTGAGGATCAAAGCAGGTTGGCTGATATGGATCAACTTATAAAATATTGATCAGGATAAATTTAAAAAAAGATGTATTTAGTATATATGTTGATATTAGTATTGATCCAGTGAAAGATAACAATAATGTGGGTATGTGTATATTTGCAGATTATAGAAAGTGGAGAAGATTAAGAGATTATGACCCTAATGCCTTGGTTCTGGCTGTTAAAGCTGTCAAGTCTGGACAGATGACTGCTTTAGTTGCATCGAAATTTTACGGTGTGCCAAGAACAACAATAATATCTAGAATTCAGAGAAACATTGAATAATGAGAATTTATTTTGGTTTCATGATACTTTTCATTTGAGATCCATCAACACAAACATTTCAATGAAATACTAAAAAGACATTGGATAAACTTGTAAATATTTTATGTTGTTACCTGTAAACTTGATTCAAGTACAAAAATATCTCTTAAATAAATGGCTTCAATTTTCTGTTCACTAGTGAAATGGAGATTTATTTTGATTCTGTATTTTGTAGCATTTGGTATAAACTTGTGATCTCCTGTTTTTTCACATAATATTTTGTGGATTTTTTCTATTTCTAATCCCCCCAAGCCCCCTGGAGGCACTAGTCCTCCAAAAGGGGCATCACTGGTTTTTGGGGATGTATAAATTCACAATCCTTCAAGAGGGAGACGTTAAAGACCCCTTGTAACAGCTCATTTCGAGTGGTCAGTAGGTGGCCAGTTGCAAGGCTGAACTTTCTGCCCCTATCCAACCAGCAATTTTTCCAGTGGCAGTCTAAAAGTCCCTCCATTACCCATCCCTTGCTCACAGTCTACATATTGATTTATTGCTTAACTTGTTTTCCTCCTGAATATGCATGAAATATTTGCCACTGGACGTTAAACAACAATCAATCAATCCATCAATCTATTTCTAATCTTCTCCCATTGTTTTTCATTGCATTTTGTCCACAGTGAATTTCTTAGTAATCCACTTTTTTGAATGAATGAATTTTTTTAAAGTAGAAAAAAAGACAAAATTGGAGTAAGGTTTAAAATTTTGGTTTTGTGAACAAAATAGGAGTTAGGTTTAAAATGTTGGTTGTTTATTAAGTGTACATATATAAGGTTATTGCAGGAATATTGGTGAAGTTGTCTCGAGCAGAATATTATATTGCACCAGCAAGTGGGGGACATTATTCATCAATATTCATGCAATAACACTTTTATAGCAAAACCTTTTAAATGTTAAAATCATCAGTTTTTAACAACAATGATGTTACTTTTCAAGAGAAATATATCACCGACTGCAATATTTCAAGTTTACTTATGGTTAAGTTGTATGTGGGATATAATGTTGCTTTTACCATAATGTCAATTATTTCATTGTGAATGAAGCAATGGGTTTTGATACACTTAAGCTTGTGCTACATGTATAAATATTATGGTCATAATGGGGATAGGATGGGAATGTTAAATATGTAAAAGTAGCAATAACATTTATGTGGACAATGAGGAAGTGGTTGTAGACTCTTTCAATAAGATCTTTATCATTGCTTTATATGCCTCTTAGACAATAAAACTACATTTCATATCAATATGATATTCTTTCAGAAAAAGGGGGCTTCAGACTGCATAAGCAAAGATGTCAGGAAAGTCAACAAACTCGTCAAGCTAATTTAATTAGTGCTCTCAGAGCAGTTCAAAGTGGCCAACAGTCACAACGACAAGCTGCAAAGATCTATGGAGTGCCTCAGGCCACTATTTCTCGAAGAATAAAACAATTAAATGTGTCGAACTTGATGCCTTTTAATATGAAGTAAACAGTTTTATATGGAAGAAAAGTTTATATATAAATGACGTGCTTTCTCGTAAAAAGAAATACAACAGAATGTTTATTTTGCGGAGACTTTTTCTATCAGTGTAATACATGAATTTTCGATGACTTGACATCATAACAAGATTGGTTTATGTTAATTTACTTTAGATTCAGAAACTGATGTGTGCACTTACTGCATATTGTAGATTGTAATTGATTACATTGGATTTATTTACTTTACATTCAATAATAAAAACGCGTTTAAATTCAAAATGCACTTTTTAATTATTGTGATTTTTTACCCTGTTGCAATTTGTGCAATAAAAAAATTGCAGAATTGCAAATTTACAAAACCTTAAACATCCTTATGAAGATTTGATGTTTGTCTCTTGCCTTATTTGAATGATTTGAAAATAAAGCTATATCATGGAAATTATTCCCATTTGTAACATATTAATTTAATATTCAGATATTTTCATGTGTACTCCTGGTCTCGCGCTTGTGTGTGCAAAAAGCCACTTCCGGCAAACATGGCTGATTTTACAATGTAAAATCCCCGTAGAAATTATAAAACAATGTGATTGCTAAAAAGTTCTGGTATGGTTATGAAAATTTAGATTTGAAAGATTTTTGTCGGTTAATATGGAATTAATAATTGTTGATTAGTAATGGGACAAAAAAAGATGGAAATCTAGGATGAAGTTTAATGGTTCAATTAGGAAATGCCGATTTCATGTGATGGATAGGTCATTTATCTCCAAGAGTCACATATAAATTTTATAATTTGACCATGTTTATTAGAAATAAACTTTGAAATAACTCTCATAAAATATGCTGCAATATATTTCAGAAGCTGAAAGTATCAGAAAACTCAAGCCACCTTTAGCTGAGAGCATACTAAATCGTCAAGAAAATTATGTCCATGCTATGTTGGCAGTGCAAAGTGGACAAATGTCTCAACGCCAGGCTGCAAAAGCTTATGGAGTAACACAAGCAACAATTTCACGGAAACTAAAAAAATTGACAAATACAATGCCCAGACAATGGGACAGTTTTCTGGAACCAGAAAGGAAGACGAAAAACTTTCCAAGTTAAATAGAAATGCATTCAAATTGTTACTATATAAAATAAAATCAAGCGTGTTTGAAAGGGTCCATTTGAGATATTTTTGATGCTAGGTGAAAAATTAAATGTGATGCTGGAAAGTTTATTTTAACCAGTGTTTTGTCTTGAAAAGAGTTGTAAAAATACTAGTTTTATCATGAATTTTTGTTAGAGAAAAATACAAAATAAACAAACTTGAAAACCTTTGCTGCATGTTTCTGTCATCTGCTAGTATTTTCAGCTTTGTATGTGGTCTGTTTGCTATAAATACTTTCATGTGTCCCTTTATCTCTCCCATGTTTTGATTATCTTTCAGAAAGAAAAAAATATATTCATAGAAATTATGAACCACAAATCCTTGAGATTGCTGTAAAAGCTGTATTAAATCGGGAATTGTCGCAGCGTCAGGCATCAAGGACCTTTGGCGTTCCTCAACCTACCATCTCTAAGAGAATACGTATGATGAAGGAGAAAGCTGTTAGGGAGACTGCTCAAGATCCTGAGCAAGACAAAACTTAAATCATTTTTCATTATCACTTAAGAGTACTGAAAAGTCATTTGAACTTTGTAGATTTTTATTTTTCTAATCATGTAGTTAGTATATTTTCTGTGTAAATATTTGTAATAAACTTCTTAAAATATGAGGTGGTTGACAAGGGAGGGGCTCCCATTGAGGAATAAAAGTTTTTTCAGGACAAGGTATAAGGGCTCAAATTTCAGGGAAATAAAAAGAAGAGTCATTTGCTGGTTGATGAGGGGGAAGGGGAGTTTAAGAGATGAACCCTTTTATCCACCTGCTATAAAATTGTAATATTGTACTGACTTTGGACTATTTGATATTATGTGATATTATAAGAGGATAAAATTGTTGCTTGAAATTTTACATTACTTAAATTTTGTTGATAATTTCATTTGGTAATCATATTTAAAAAAATGTATTCGATGGAAAATATTTATCATGAGTAAGTTATTTTATTCACAAATGTTTGGTTGTGACAACTGTTTATGGCTTCTTTGTAAATCAGGATGTTTGTAATTGAATAAAAATAAACCATCAAATATTTGTCATCAACTTTTGAAAATAGAACGAAATGGGGCTTTAGTTTCATAAAACATCACACTTTAAGGATTACCTCAACTTTCTCCTCAACTCAAAAACAGACCAATCATATGACAGTATTTGAAAAACTCAAATTTGAGATGTTTTATGAACGTAAAGCCTGGTGAAGCAAAAAAAAAAGGGATACCTTTGCACATTGCAGTAGAAATTATAGACTTTCATTTAATTGTGAAAAGTGCAGAGTAACTAACATGATGTATCAATAATATATAACCTATATTAAAATTTGCATCAGCTTTGACATGGACTAAGTTGCAACAGAGTGTTCTTTTTGATCTTCCAAAAATATTGAAGGGACACAGTTCAGTTATATTTACAAAGATATAAAAATAAGAGATGTGGCGACAGCCATCCACCAAATAATAGTCACATTTAAACTTTTACGGGTCCCATTTCAGCCTTCAATAATGAATATAATGAATCCATACCATAACGGAAGCTGTAAAAGGCCCCGAAATACAAAAAGTGACACTTTTCAAAAGCATGACAACACATTGTTAAACAACAAATGATGAAAATTTTACACTAATTATGGATTTTGACTGATGGTTGGGTCACAAAGGCACATATAGTACATTTAATCAAAGTAAGGAAAAGATGCTCTAAATTAAATGCCCACTTTCAGGAAAAAACCTATTGTATCTTGTGCAACACCAGTTTCATCTTAAATATTTAACACCAGTCTTTTCATCAAGATAGGAAAGTCTATGAGTCCCTGTTATTTTACTCTAATAACACCTTTGTATTTGTCATTAGAGGATTGATTGAATTTTACTCAACATACAGCAGCAAATATTTCATGCATATACATGAGAGCATAATCCTTGCTTTGTACTAGACTTCACACTTAGTTCTAGCTCACAAAAGCAACAGTCAGCGGGAAGACCGATTATCCAGACATATTATTCTGACTCTGGGCTGACCAATCTTTGCTCATACTCCCAAATTCTGTGTGCTTATGGCAGAAGAAGCAAATACCAATTTCAATGTCTTGGTTTGACACTCAAGGTGAGCACGCCGACTATAATGCCACCGAAGCAGTCTGATCAGTTTACCTCAAGTGACAGAAAAAAAGGAATTATATTACCCCCAACTTCTTATTATAAATGTACTTTCAATTAGATTTCTTGTAAATTATACGTCTGTAAAACAAATACCAATTTTATCAAAGAAATGCTACAGTTAAAAGGCTGTTGACTTTGAGAGAGTTGACTAAATGAAAATAATTATTGACTTTGCATCTTCACAAGTTCTTTGGGAAATGCAAATGTTTGATGTGAATTGATAGTGTTGCACAGTTGAAGTGGATAGCTAAAGTTCATGTCTTGACTTGTTCTAAATAGTTTAAATTTGGTGTCTTTCAGATGATCATAGACTGTTTGGTCAGAAGAAAGAATACAATAAACAATTAGGAATGAAGAAGAGAATGTATAACATTGAAAACTTAAATCGTGCAATAGAGAGTGTCTTGAATGGTGAAATGTCTCAAAGTGTCGCTGCAAAAGCTTATGGAGTTCCACAGACTACTATATCATTTAAGTTGGCTAAGTTAAAGAAGCAGCCTAATTTGAAACTGTAAAATTGGGATATTATATTGTGGAATTCACTTTGACTGAGTTTAAACACAGATAAATAACCTCTTAACCTACTTTATTTAATTGTTATCTTTAACAGTTTTTATGCTGTGTGATTTTGGATGTATTTCAGGTTCTGTTAGCAAACCTGCAACTTATGATACATGTAACAGGAGGTGGAACTATGACTCTAAAACACTTGAGAAAGCATTTGAAGCAGTTCTGACTGGACAAATGACTCCATCAATGGCTGCCAAAGTTTATGGAGTACCAAAGACTACTTTGTATTCTCGCCGATCTAGAGTGAAATCATTTCAAAAATGAATGGAACAATTTCATCAACTTGACTGTGTGACCATGCTTATTTGTCTTCAAAAACTTTTTAAAAACTTATTTCTTTAGTCAACTTTTTTTTTAATTTGAAGATATTTATTATGATATTTTGAATGATGAATAAATTCAATTGGTTGTATATTTAATATTTATTTATTTTTTACTTATTTGATTCTATATAAATTGATATCCTATGTAAATCTTTTAATCTTGCTTTGTCACTGTCTTCCATACCTTGAATATGGGCAAGCATAAAACATAAGTCTATAATAAGCTGATTGCCAATTTGCAGTGTTACAAACAGATTTCAAATTAATTATATAATCCCAATCTGCATCTTATTGGCTTATTTACCCAATATGAACAAAACAAATATAAACTTGATTTGAGTTTATCGGGTTAAAGGTCAAGTTCACTGATAAATAGTTCTGTATTTTTCTGGTGTTTCCTGACTGTAATTGGATGTTGACTTTGAAGTAAAACTTCAAGAACATATTTTTTCTTTTCTTGCCTTTTTTTGGACATAATCAAGAACAATATTAAAATATTTGTATTATCACTTTAATTAATAATTCAAAATCAAAACATTTATGAAATCTTGTGTAAATAGGATTATTTATTGTTGACCCTGTGAAGCATTTTAATAAGGTCAGATTTTTTTCAATCCAGTGGCAGATCCATGGATGGAGCTAATGAGGAGTTATGCTTTTGGTTCATTTTTAGTTTTTTTTTGTTATCAAAAAGTGTATTGGAGCCACTTTGGAAAATCTGAATCACCAACTTTAATCTTCAATATAAAAATAGGAAATGTGGCAAGTTGTTGACGTTACAAATAGCGTGTTATCCTTGTTTTGACTTGAGCTTCTTTTGTTAAGTTCTGAATGACAATTCTAACTGATGTTGTTATAAAAGAAATAACTGGTAAAGGGTGAAGCAATTTAACATTTTTGAAAACATAAAAGTAACATATATGGTGACAAAATGATAAATGTTACTTTGATGTATTTCAGGTATTTCAATTTCACCTAGTGGACGACCAAAACGCAGAATGGATTACAAGAGTTACAATCCTGAAAATTTGGAGAAAGCTATAAAAGCTGTTTTGATTGGGGAAATGGGACAGCATAAAGCAGCCCGTGTTTTTGGAGTTCCTCAGAGCACAATTTTCAATCGTCTCTCAAAATATAGGGAACAAATGAACTTCCCCCAACTTTAAATGTGTGAATTAGTACAAATGAATAACCCCAGAACTCCGAAGTTCTTAATATTGAACTCATAAGAAGAAAATTGTATTATCTGAAGTATACAAGTGATGGTACCAATAGAAAATCTTACTGGAATTCCATCACTCTTATGTTGCAATGAAATATCAGAATTGATTTTTTTTTTAAAGTTGTAAATCTGTGTTTATGTTATCTTTCCCTATTTCAGGTAACTTTCATCGGCCAGGTGGAAGGAAGAGACGCTATGTTCAGGATTATAAAAAATATGATCCTCAAAATTTAGAGAAAGCTCTTGAAGCTGTTTTTAAAAAACAAATGAACCATTATGAAGCAGCACATCAATTTGGGGTTCCAAGAAGCACAATATCTAGGCGATACCCTAAATACAAGGCTGTCCGATCAAATTATTTAAAGGAATTTGTAGGTCTAGGCAATACCCCAAATACAGAGCTACTAAATCAAAATATTAATGAATTACTAGATACTACCACAAATGTGAATCTCTCTAATAACAACAGATAATTTGAAGTTTTTATCCCAAAATGGATGTTAAGATTAATATTTGAAATTGGAAGATACAGAAAATGATTCATATAAAGACTATTTACTACTGTTTACACTTTGTGTACAACCATATGTGTATGTGAATTCATGGCCATGTGTAATTGGGGAACGTTTGAACCTGGATTTGTTTGCAATACTTTATACTGAGTTTTTGACAAATTGAGAGTCAAGATTTTACAAACACATTTTTGAAAATATCTTTCAGATATTTCAACTAGAAACAAGAAGCGCTGCGGTAAGGAATATAAATCATATCATCCTTGTAAGTTAGACCAGGCCGTAGAAGCTGTATTGAGGAAGCAAATGAATCAAGTTACAGCATCAGATATATTTGGCATACCAAGAGCCACTTTATGTAGACATGTGCAGATGAGGAGCAAAAATAAAATTTGAAATTATATAGAACTCTTTTATATAAAAATCTCGAGAGATACATTTGCGACATATCCGATTTCAACCAATACATGGACAGTTGTTACATTTTGTGTCATAAATAGCTGTGTATAGCTGTTGTGAATTATTGTATCACATTTTATTGTTTGCTTTTACTTGCAATAAATATAACGAAATAAGTTCATTTTCATATGAAACATGTTGATATATGGAGACCTCAATTGCTCAATTCCATGATAATTTCTTGGTAATTAAACTGAATCAAACTTTTCTTTGCAGACAAGTTGATTATATTGGTGTTTACCAGAAAGTATTTTTTTTTACTTTGAACTTTTGGTTTTTCTCAAAATCTATGTAAAGAACTTAAGGTTACCTTCAAGGAACTAATTATGACATGTATATAAAATGCATGATTTGCTCCTTTTGGTTGACTTTGACATAACATTAGATATCTGTGGCATAAAATAAATGATTGGTAACTGAAATTTGTCAAATTTTGCTTCATTAATGCTAGATAAGTGGAGGACCTTAACTTTAAGATCACATTTTTGTTTTTGAAACCAGTTTGATACTGAATTTCTAATAAATATTTATTTGGACAATACTGTCGTATTCAAGTGATCTTTACATCCAGTTCATTTACTGTGGATTCATTACATTTGGTTGGATACCAATTTTTGTGGTTTTCCTGGATGCTGTCAAACCACGATTTAAGTATCCAACGAAGTGCATTTTTTTTACATTATATGCATATTAGAAATTTTCAAAACCACAAATTATAGTATCCTTGAAACTATGATTTTTTGCTGAACCACAAATATTTGTAACCATGAAAATAAATGAATCCACAGTCAATTGAATAATGCTGCTTAAAGATAAGCAAGCAGGCTCAGCACAGCAGGAGCATAGATTTTTCATGGCATACTCTGTCATTATTCATGAATTCTCAACCTGTCGAGGACGAAAAATATTACCAGTGTGCCCCGTGTTGGGAAAATGCCGCGCTCTCAGCATTGTAAAGATGCCTTTGCAATGTCTCATTATGAATGGTCTTTAGGGTAAATTTCCTGCCCCTACACAAACAGTCCGAATTTGGTATCCTGTGGCATTTTATTATTCTTTGGCCTAACCCCCAGTTAGTCCCTTTAATGATTTATTGTTTGATAAGTTTTTCTTGTCCTAAATATGCATTAAATATATGCCACTGGACCTTAAACAACAATCAATCACTCAATCTGTTATTTTTCATGTTTTTATATAAAGTGTCTTTTTTATCTAAAAATTGTGTTGAAATTTTTATCTACAAACATTTTTGTCATAGTTCAAGGGTTTTTTTTTAAAGGTTATTTGGAGTTATTTATAGCAGAAGGGAACCTGTTTTAAAGCTATTTTTTTCTATTAATATTGCATGGCAGAACCTGAAAAAAGGTCGTGACTGTATGAAATATAAATATTGGTCTTTTGACAACAATTATTGAGGATATACATTTTATGATACTCAAGTCTGCTGTTCCTTTTTATTTTATTTCTTATCAACCTGTTTTCATATGTTTCAGAGCAGCTTTCAGCTTCTGCCATGATGAAATTGTTCATTCCTACAAGGAGACATTATGATCCACAAAAGTTAGAATTGGCAGTGGAAGCTGTGAAAGCTGGAACTATGACCCAGTCCAAAGCTGCCCGTGTATTTGGAGTACCTCAAACAACTATTTCTGGCAGAATGAAAAAGTTGAAATACCCACAATAATCTTGACATCCTTCAATTTTCACTGTCAGTTTTTTAATGACAAATAAGGGAAAATCATTGTGATTGAGACATTTTTATTTTGAGATCTGTACTGATAATACATATTTAACAGAAAAATTTCAGCTTCATGATGGACCCTCTTTTGCTTGAGGATTTATTAACAATGGTGCTTCAAAAGGAATCTTGACACTAATCAAAAGTTACTAAAATAAATTAGTAAAAACTGATAGCAAGTTATATCCCTTGATGGTAGTGCTACGAGCTTTATGTGAGAATGATTATCCCGATTTATATAAATTTTGAAAGCTTCTTATACAAACAATTAAAAAAAATCAATGTGCCAATATAAAAAAGTAATTTATAATATTCATTTACCAGTGTATTCAACAAAGGGAGATAATTTGATGGAAAGTGATCTGAAAATTTTTTGGAAGCATCTATACCGTAAAACATGTGGCATATTACCTACCTAATGATTGTACTAGTGATAATCTTAATTGAAGTTTTTGTACATTGTATTGGAATTTGGATGCTGCTTCATGATGAATTCTATTAAGGATCATGTTTGGTCTTTATCTTTCAGATTGTATGATAACAAGAAAACAGCGGGTCTATAGAGCATACAGACCAGAGAATTTGGAAAAGGCAGTTCAAGCTATTGTATCTGGGAAAATGTCCCAATATAAAGCTTCCCGTATTTTTGGTGTACCTCAAACAACTTTGTCATCGCGATTTGCAAAATACAAAGAGTCAATTGATAATCTGCATTACTGTTAAAATTTAAATGATATGTGATTGGAATTCAGAAAATCCAGGAATATGTCTTGATACAGTAAAGCAACCATTACTTTAAGCATCTTTCAAGCAGTAATATTTACACAAATTCATACATTATTTTTGTAGTATGTTGCTGTTGTTAGTTTTTTGTGGTGTGTCTCTGGTTTTAGTATTGAATTCTGTGAGATTTTGAATGAGTAATTGAAGCTGCCCTTCCAGCACATATAAAGTAGTATATGGCTGCCTATTAGTTTGATTTCTGAGTTAATTCTTCTCTTTGGCTATGTTAAGACATAAAAGGATAATTGTTGACTGGTGTATTTTCGAATGTGACAGGTTTCCTTGGATATTAAATTGATTTGTTGTCATTGTTGAAATATGCTATTTAATGATAATGGTAGTAATATAAAGCACATTGCCAATGGTATTTCCCAATTGGATATTTTACCTTTTAATCTCATTTGAAAGTGATTTTTGTGAAAAAATTCTGAAAATTCTGAAATTTGAAGCATTTAACAACATTTCAATGCTAAAGTTTTTTGATTTCAGTAAATTTAAAGGGAGTTTTCACATTGAAATATACAGAAATATTATTGAAGTGTGACTTCTGGAACGATAATTTATATGCAGTTTATACAGTGTTGTCAGGTATTGTGTGATACTGTGATACAGTGTTGTCAGGTATTGTGTGATACTGTGATACAGTGTTGTCAGGTATTGTGTGATACTGATATACTGGCAGCACCTTTACACCTCAATTCCTTGGCAAATTCCTTTGATCTTTTGGTTTTCTTTAATTTTTTAAATTTCTACCAAACCTAGAGCATTTTCAGTATGAAATGCTTGACAGGCCTGTTAATATGTCCTTGATTCTAATATTATATTGTTATTATTTGTTGTGATAATTTTTCTGCATGCAGATCTGAGACTTGAAGGTGTTAAAAAAGTTGCAACTAACATCATCAATACTGGACTAGTAGCATGATGCTGATTAAAGTGTAATTAGAGATTGTTAAAGCCTGCATGTCAATTATTATGTCATTAAACGAAATAAAAATACAGTTACACACTTATCATGTTGTTTTAATTTTTTGTAATATTTTTTCAGCTAAATCCTATAGAAAGAATAGATGTTATAGTCATGAAAATCTAGAGCAGGCTTTGAGGGCAGTCTTAAGTGGAGTACTGTCACAGAATAAGGCTTCCTCTATATATGGTGTACCACAAAAGACAATATCGCGCAAAATCAGGAAATTGAGATTCCAAGACACAACTTAGGGAAACACTATTTGAGCAATTGTAAAATCAGGAAATTTAGATTCCAAGATACTGCTGAAGAAAATATGATTAAGATATTATCCTTAATTTAGGAAACTGAGATTTTAAAACCGTACTTAAAAAAAAACATTGATGTAGACATCTTGTAAAATGGGAAAACAGAGATTCCAGGACACAATAAGACTTTGTCCTGTAAAAAAATATGAGACTTAAGAAAACATGGATCTGTTAAATTAGAGAGAGATTCCAAATTAAACACTCTGATTAAGACATGTTATAAAATCTTATAAACACTCAGGAAATTGAGTTTCTAAAACAGATTACATGTTGAATATTACCTGTATATGGCAAATCATTAATAGCATTATCACCAAGGATTATTCTTATTTTATTGAGTTTTTGTCTTCAGAGAATTGGAGTCGTGTGCTTAATTTTTTATTTATAATGCGTCTTATTATTAATATCACCTTGAAACTCATTTTTGATTTTTACCTGTCCTTTGTAATACCTATTGTGACCAAATTGTCACATTATATTAGGTAAAAATTTGTTATATCTTTGTATTTATAAGATTTTTCCATCCAAAATTGTTGAGAGAGCAATTGCAAAAGCATCATTTTTGTTACCTGACCTTGTTTATTTCTATGTTTGTCAAAATAATATTTGATCAGGAAAAACTTTTAATTTGTTGTAGAAATTGTATTTGCACAAATAGCAAAGGGAAGTGTTCAATGAGTTTTAGAATAAATTTATTAAAATGGTAAAAAAAAATCAGTCTTTATTATCAATTTGCAACTTTTTTGTAAAAATCGGTGACCTGTCGATTTATGCATCTAGTGTTGATTTAATTTTAAGTAACAAACTTGATATGTCCTATCCTAATCATGGGAGATACATCATTTAACACTTGGTAACAAATAGTTATTTTATCAGTATGGTTTTTTATGCCCTCACGTTTAGGCAACCGAGGATTAAGTTTTATCCCTGGCTTTACCTATATATATGTCAATTTTTGTCAAGATTTCTCAGCTTGTGTATGTTGGGTTGATTTGGTCTAAAGCATTATCATGCAGAGTTGTACCATTTCTCCTCTTTTTATGTCTCTTGTATTTCTACTCACTTTTTGCAGAGACTCTGGCATCTTTGTCCCATAGACAAATTTTCTCTTGGTTTAGTAAGAGATGGTTGTTTAAATGTTTGTTTAGATATTATTCTAAGATTACTTTTCCATCTTTCTTATTTGTAAGATAGGACTCGTCCCAACCATGACATGTTTTGTTACTTGATTTCTGATATACTTGTATTCACAATCAATCCATATTTATTCATTATCTTTCCTCCAAAATAAATTACCATGGTCACCAATACACCATATCTGTAGAATCTGCTTGACTTTGTCAATCTGTCTGAAACATGTTGCACACCAACTCAAAACCACTTTTCACATATTATCCCAAATTTTGATGAATAACCAACCATTCTGAGTTACTGTACTAAAATTTGCATATTTTTTTCATGTCATGCGCTCACCAAAAAACCTCGTTAGATTTATCTCAAAATTTAAAGTGAGGATTGGATTGGTAATGTTTGGCTAGCTTTTGTTGTTTCTCAATTTTCCTTGAGACATTTTTTATTTTTGTGACTTTGTGTGTTAAAATGTGCATGTTTTTTTGCAGATATTGGACCTTGATTTGTAAAAAAAGTACCATTTTTCTGCATATTATTCATAAAGAATGCAATTGCCCCCTTGGCTTCTTGATATTTTTCTGATTGTGTTATCTAATATGACTTCTATATTGAAATTTTCAAACTCCCTCATTTCCTTTGAATTAATGTGAATGATTCATTTCCAGAACCGACTCCATAACATACAGAGAAAATTGTTGAATAGAGAGGTCCTCAAAAAAATTTCTGTAACTATGGAATCCTACTCCTTTGACAATTCCTGGGTACACTGGCTTTTCAGTAATTGTCTGCACTGAGAAAATATATTTACTGAAACTAAGCTATATAAGGAATTAAGTCATGATTTTTTTACGATAATTTCAGACCTTTTTTTGCTAATGAGTCATGTCTGTGAATAGAAATCCTTACACTGAACATTTCTTCTCATTTTCTAATGTGGGTTTGAAGTCAAGTTCATGGATTGGTATTGTCTTTTTTTTGTGATGTTGGTCATGGATGATATAAATTTGAACGTAAACTTTTGAAATAATTTTTTAACATAACAATTCAAGCAGATAGATAATTGGAAAGATAGAACTTTCATTGTTTATTGTAACTTAAGACGTTTGTGAACTAGACTTAGCTTAATGAACAAACATCCTGTATTTGGTGATTTTTTTTTAAATTGAAAAATCTTTGATGCTCATTAACATATTGGTGGCGGCTTTGATTTGGATGAAAGGAAAAGAACTGTAATTTGTGTAATGTATCTTTCAGACTTCTACTCCCTTTTTTGGCGAAGGAAGAAACAAAGAGAATATAGTCCAGAGAATTTGGAAAAAGCTGTTCAAGATGTTCTGGAAGGACGGCTGTCACAAAACAAAGCTGCTCACCAATATGGAGTACCACAATCAACAATTTCTACAAGGATATCAAAAATGGGCAGTTCTAAAAACATGCTGCCACCATTGTTTCGGAAATAATTGAAAAATAATAATGAAAATTGAAGAACAATGGAAAAATCATTCAATTGTTGTTAGTGTTTGACATTTCTTGTATGTACAACCATGTTTCTGGGTTGGATATACATTTTTTTTATCTGAGTTTGAATATCTGGCATATTCTGTAGAGCTGTTGTTGTCTTTGGTTGTGACTGGAAGTGTTATTATATTGGATCATTCCATACAAGTGTTGGTTTGCTTGGAATTGAGAAAAAAATAAAGCTTTCCAATGTATCTTTCAGGAGTGGAAGGGAAAAGACGAAGTAGACTTCATGATGACGAACAGTCCAATTTAGAAAAAGCAGTTGAAGCATGCATGGAAGGGCGAATGAGTAAGAGTGAAGCTGCACGTCAATTTGGTGTTCCAAGAACTACTATTAATTCTAGAATTTTACGAAAAGGATCATCTAAGTCTGATCACAATTGAACAGTAGTTAATATGATGTAAAATCAGAAATATTAGCTAAAGATTGTTTGTTTTAATGACAGAAACTTTACATTTCAGAACCATGGCAAAAGAGGAAGAGAAAGTTAAGGGATTATAATCCAGATGATTTAGAAAATGCACTAAGAGAAGTAAAAGCTGGGAATATGAGTCAGACAAAAGCTTCACAAGTGTTTGGTGTTCCACAATCGACAATAGCTACGAGGATATCATATTGGAAAAGAGATTTATTTCTTCAACAACAGAGGGAGAAAAATTAATCTGTGTTGTTTCAGGTGGACAAAAGATGACTGTTAAATTGCTAAACTGGATGATTAAAAGTGACTTTGAATTGAAAGCATGAATTTCATTAGCATTTTTTACTGGAAGAGTAAAACTAAATATTCAAAACTCTGTATTGAAAACTTCAAACAGATATAAAGGATAACCTAGCTAAGTAAAAGAAGCTCTGTCGTTTTGATTAACATTTGTTTATATATCTTTCAGCCTCACTAACCAGGAGAAAAAAGAAGCTGAAGGATTACAATCCTTTAAACTTAGAAAAAGCTATTGATGAGGTCAAAGCTGGAAATATGACACAAATGAAAGCAGCAATTGTATATGGTGTGCCACAATCCACCATTGCCACTCGAATATCAAAATGGAAAAGTGAAACATTTTATGTGAAAGCAATAAATAATTGAGATGTTTGAAGATAACTGATAGAAATTTATGGACTGTTTTTGAACACAGTTATTTATGGACTGTTGTTGAACAAAGTACAATTGTTTTTGATACCTTTATCATAGTAGTAACATTACATTTTAAAAATAGCTTGATAGTTCTTGGCCTGAAAATTTATTTATAATTATATGTTTCAGACCAACCGCGATCTTATTCAAGAAGAGGACCATGGCGAAGAGAATACAGCCCTCAAAAACTAGAACAAGCTATTGCTGAAGTTTTGTCGGGTCGCATGTCACAGTGTCAGGCAGCTCGTGTATTTGGTGTTCCTCAGCCAACTATTTGTTGTAGACTCAAAAAGATGACTTGAAATGTTTCCCAATTCCAATTATAAGACCTTGTTAGCTTGGTGTTGGTTTTCTTGTTTGGTTCATATTTATGTAAATATTTAGAAAATTCTGTTTATCACAGATCTGTGGGACCAATGATTGTTTTAATGGTTGTGGTCAGCCATATTTTAACTTTTTTTTGTTGAGCATGTAATAAGCAGAATGGTTTAATTAAAATGCACTTGGTGTTTAAGAAATGTATATTGCTTTCCAAATAAAAACATGTATTGAAATAGTAAAAAGAATGAAGAATTAAATAAATAAACCCTTATAACTGGGCATTGGAAGAGAATACAATGTAGATAATAATGATTATTTTCTTATTTGACCCAATGATGTTAAAGATATTACAAAATTAACTTTACTTAACAGCCAGGGATGGAAGAAATATAAACCTTTTTTTAGATATATCATGTGTATATAAATATCTAAACTAGCCAAATTTGCATGTATTAAAGTTAAAACTAAAAATAGTTCAAAATTTTGTCTTATGTTTAAAATTTGTGTTTCAGATCAAATGCATTTAGATCGGCGGCACATTCGAAAACAAGGGCCTAAAAAAGAATACAGCCCTAGAGAAATGGAACATGCTATAGAAGCTGTTATTAATGGCAAAATGTCTCAGAGTGAAGCAGCCAGATTTTATGGTGTCCCCCAGCCAACCATATCATTCAAAATCAGGAGATTACAAACATTATATAATGCGTCCAACACAAAAAAATTAATTAATTAAAACTAATTTTGGAAGATAATAATGATTTGAATTTGTTTGATAAAAGCATCTTGAAATTGTCGTACTTACCAATTCCCATTATAATGTCATAAAATTGTATGTAAAAAATTGATGTCCTTGACAATAATGTTGTTATATTGAAAAAAAAGTTGTATCAACAATTGTCATATTACTACATATAGCTCTAATTTAAGTAGAAAGGTTTTTTTTATCCAAATAAGGGGAAATATAAGGGAAGATATTGTAAATAGTTTGAGTTTGTTGAAACAGTTCTACAAATATTAGTTCTCAATTAGAGGTTAATTAAAAGCACTATGGTATTTGGGAAAATTAGAAATTCCAACAGAATGTACTTTAGTTCAATATACAGTGGTATTGGTCAAAAGAAAGTGCCTTTAAATATACCAATATTCAATTCGATTTTTTGTACTTAAATAAATAGCACTAGTTGTAAGAATATTGTTATAGACAACAAGTAACTGATGAGCATGTCTTATTTTAAGTTTATTAATTCTGCATTTCAGATATGCATTTTGATAATCGTCAGATTCGAAAACAGTACCATCCAAGAAAAATGGAACTTGCATTACAAGCAGTTGCTGAGAAAAAAATGACACAGTCGCAAGCTTCTAAATTTTTTGGTGTCCCACAACCAACTATTTCATTCAGACTACGTCGACTGCAAAATAGCGATCGGCTCACTAAGGAAAAGAAAACTTCGTAATACAAATTGAAACAAGATGGTTAATGTTTTATGGTGATTAAGAATCGTGGTTTTTACTTCAGACAGTTTATAAAGTGAAGATATTGGTCTATGACCATATTAAGACAACTTAGAAATTATCTTTTCCAACAGGTTGTAAGACATTGATAAATAGAGTGTTCAGTAGGGTCTAGTTCCTGAAAGGTTGTAAGAATATAGTTAAATTTTAGATTTGTGCTATTTTGCACATACAAATGACTTGTTTAGATTCTTTATTGAAATATATTCTCTATTAAAATAAAATCTTTGATTCATATGTTTGAGCTTCATGTATATATTTTATGCATGGTTGTTCTCATAGTATTTTAAATTCCTAAATATTTAAAGACAAATTAGATTATTCACCAGAATGTGTTCAGAGAGTTGATGAGACACATTTAAGTTGAATATATTCAACAATATTTTTCAATTAACTACAAACAAAACTTTACTTGAGTAATAGCCAAATGTTGGGCTTGTTTGTTCAAAGTTGAATTGCATAGTTGCCAACTTAGCCGCTTTCCATGTGTTGTACAGGCTATTCAGATGTTAACAGGCTTTTTTATTCACCTGGTAGGTACACACAATTTCAGTTCTCACCGCAAATTTCTACCTGACCATTAACAAGCATGTTAATTTAAACTCTTGCTGAAACCATTCAGGGACTGTGACATTTAAAGGTGTTCTTAAGCTCTTACTTACACCTATTCCAGGTGACAATTTGAGTCATTTTTTAATGGCATGACTGCAGTTACTTCCCCTGTTTTAGAAAAAAAAAATCATTTAAAAAAAATTCTTTATCTTTTATCAATTGGTAGCAAATCTGAGATCTTTTTAGCATAAGAAGCATTTAAAATATAAATTTTGCAGACATTTTGTATAAATTAATGGTATGTTTGCTCGAAAGTTCAGAAATTATGTAAACATCCTGATTTTCCATAATGTTTTACGGTAAGACTGAATGGACAACACAAATTGATTGAAGTAAAAAATTGCATATACATGGTCAGAAACGCAATAGGTTACCTATATCTTGTAGTGTGTTTGCTCAACACATTATAAGCTCCATTTTTTAAAAATAAAAAGTGGGTCTTGACATTATTTCCTTGTGAAAAAAGGTTGGCAACTCTGGAATTGGCCTGATTGTAATGGAAAAAAAATTGTTGTACTTGCATCACAAATCTTTTTATTTTCTGATTGAATATTTAGAAAAATAGTAATTATCATTACATACCGTTGCATAGAACTTTCATGTCATTTTATAGAATTGTGAATTCCATTTGTTACTTGTTTTTTTTTTTTTTTTTGTGCTTCATTGTTCAGATATGTATATATTAAAATGTAATTCATTTATGTCAAAGTAATAAACAGTATTCAACAAACTTGCTGCTTCATTTTTGAAAATACAGAAAAGGTTAATGGGCATTAAACAATATTTAAGGATGTTTAAGTCATGAACCCAGTACATTTGTCAGCTCTTGAAAATCTTCATTTTAAAGGATGAATATTTCATCTGTTATTCAGAAATATTATTGAAAACAGCTTGACACTTCTTGCTGGCTTTTGAGAAACAAACCACTTAAGAAAAGTTTTGTATCAATTTCAGAATTCTTGCAAAATTTATGGTAATAACAAGTAAAACATTTTTTAACTATTTGAGCATCTTTAAATGGTGTTATGAAGACAATTAGCATAAATGATTTAGTACCAGCATTGGGCATATTAAGTTGTGATGAGGTCACAGTTTGTCAAATGGTTTGCTTACAGTTATTCTCATCATAGGGGTCATGGCAGATGGCAGGGTTTGGATTTGCTCATGAAAAATTGTCATTGTCAGGTTTACAGCATTACTAATGTAAAGCTAGTTGTTATTCTCATCATAGGGGTCATGGCAGATGGCAGGGTTTGGATTTGCTCATGTCATTGTCAAGTTTACAGCATTGATAATGTAAAACTAGTTGTGAGGTCAAAGGGTTTGTAAAGTTTTTGCACTATTGGTCTCATTGTTCAGGTTTATCAACTCCTGACTTAATTTTTGCAAAGAATAAGTTCTGTTATCTTTGTTTTCCTTTCTCATGCTCATTATATAGCATTCAAATATCAAAAACAGTTACAAAAACTATTTGTATGTGAACTGTAAGGACAAAGCCCTATTGTAATAACAGCTTAATGATTCACTTCAGTACTATAGTGATACATTGAATGCAGATAAAAGTAGCAAAGATGTATGCAGGTTTCATGAGCTGTAAAATTGGATCATTTGCACCGTAAAAAACTGATTTATTTTTTGGTTTTTGTGGGAAGAGGGGCTGTTTTAAATTTGAATTCGAAAAAAAAACCAGTTGTACAGCATGGAACTTTGTGTCAGGAACAATACAATAAATAGTAAAGCCCCAAGTTTTCCAATAACATTCCATAAAATCTGATTACGATTAGGAGCTGGTATTTTGTGACGATTATAAAACTTCATAATGTGGTCTTTAATACACAATTAGGAAATGGTCAAGAAATTACAGTGTAAAGCTGGTAAAATAAACCTACTGGCATTCACCAGATAAAAAAAAATGAAAAAAATGAATGTTTTACCAAAGGGATGGTTTATAAATAAAGAGGATGTGGTATGATTTTCCATGAAACAGCCATCAAAATTTGTAAATTACAAACATCTACAGATTGCAGTAAGGCCTTCAATAATGGACACATATCCACACCCTATGGCAAGCTGTAAAAGGCCCCAAAAATAAAAAAAGATGATATTCAAATGTAACAACTATTTGCCAGATAAATATACAATGTAAAAAAGTAACATTTAAACATAAAAACAGAGACATCCACTTGATTACAGGTTCCTAGCTTGGGACAGCCACTTAAAGTATGTGGCAGGGTTAAACCTGAAAGTACCCAACCCTCCCACAAACCTGGAGCAGTAGTTTGACAAACAACATAAAAACAAACTTTAAAAACCAATTACATAAGATAAAACTTTAAAAGTCAATACATAATGCACAGATAATAACAATGAAACAAATGATACAAGATGTATTACTGGGTTATTCTGACAGCTAGTTAAAAATCCAAACACAGTTAAAAACAAACCTAGTTCTTTAAAAAGCATTTCTGGCTGGACTAGAATTTTTAATGAAGAGAAACAATTTGGATGATCAAGGATAAAAAAACCAAAAAATCATCTGACTGCCATTTGCAGGTATCAGTACTATTTTGTCAATTTTTGGGGGGAAACATTTTGGTTTACATGGACAAAAATAAAATAAAAACAATTTTTTTAGTATTCAAAAGTAACAGTTAAACAAAAGTGCAAATCTTCAATTTCAATATCAAGTCCCAAAACCCAGATAACTGCTGGAAATACGATATTTTGGCTCTAGACAGGGTAACTTACCATTTAAAATGGAAATTGATTAAAGCTCTGAGAAAAAATTTTAAAGTTCCAGTATTCCATTGAAATAATAATCTGCAATGCAAATTTTAAACAACATGTATCAAAGAAACAAAAAAATATTGACAATTAATATAAACATATTTCGTATTGTATTGAAACTGACTAAACCAAATTCTGTGAAAATCAAACTTAATCTGTTATACTGATGCTTTAAATGCCACTAGCCTGTAATATATTAAATTCTTACATTGGCAGGAAAGGTTCCTTATATTCAGGTTGGCACATACTCAAAATGGAACTATTTGGTGATCACAGAGTTTGAAAATTGGGTTAAGTTGGGTTGGTAGTTTAGTCTGGATTGTAGGTCACACCTTTTTACAAATCACTTGAATTATTTCTGGTTAATTTTGAATAAATTTACATAATTGCATTACATTTCATAGATGACCTTTGTTACATCATTTAATATTTGTCAAGAAAAATTATGAAGGTTTTACAGCCAATCTATTATTATTATTATTATTATACAATATTTATACAGCGCATTATATAATTAAACAAATTACTCTAAGCGCTTTACATGATAAAAAAAATAATAAATAAAAAATTCATATATATAAACACACATACATGAAGAATTAAACAATCAAAACCTATTAAAATGCCGGTCAAAATATTTAAAAAAAAAAAATTTAAAAATCAATTTAAAAATA
>JAULBM010321262.1:0-13526 GCA_032357055.1 Geukensia granosissima | reverse complement strand
ACAATGAACCAGAGTCCATACCATAACAGAAGCTGTAAAAGGCCCCGAAATGCAAATTGTGAAACTATACATAAAACCCGTTTTAACGTCAATCCGAGAAGAGCCCATTTTAATTTCTAAGTTACAGGTAACAGCAGCCAGTTTCACAAATGTCGTTAAGTGTAATTTCTATCTTAAATTATGACGTTACAACAAGTTTTCCTTTGAAGTTAAATACGATCTATCTCAGACTTAAGAATTTTTGTGAAAAATCACTGCAGATCCTCAGCTAGCTCAGATAAAATGGTACTATTGGAATCAATCGATTAACGATGGCAAACATAAAATATAGGGAGGGATACATTCATCCTTGGTTGGATGTATCGTACTACATCACAATAGCAACAGTCTTTTACATGGCCAAATAGATATGGGAAATTGATAAGGTCGTCATTCTTAAAAATAAGTTAACTCTCTTGGTCTGTTGCCAGGAATATAGTCAGTTATGAAACATTTGTAAATACATATGAAAGGAACTTAGTTTTCGGCCGAAAAGGGAAGAGGTGTAACGACAGAAAATATGAGCAATCCCTCCTCGGTCGTGAAAATAGAAAGGTACACCGTTAAATGAGACAACTTAAATTAAAAAAAACATTAATTATTAATATAAAGGCTAAAATTGTGAGCTCAGTTTCTAGCTCAAACTCAAGTCATGGCTAAAAAAAAATCGTCCTATCGAGGGTTTTTATTACGAGTTAATTAAATGATTGTATCACAAAACACCAATATCAATTTGATGCATTGTATAGCCCTTTCGTTGTTTGACAACTGGTCAGCAGTGTTCGAAGTCAAAATGTTGAAAAGCCGGTTTAAATTACAATGACAATTCATAAGCACAATCAGCAGACCTAAAATAATCTAAATAAACAGGAGTCTCATTTAAGCAAAGAGTTAGCTTTGCATCAGAAGGAAGAGTCGAAGAAATTTATCGTAATTGTTTAAATGACTTTCATCTTTGCTGGATTTGTTTACTTATAAGCCCGTTCAAGCCAGCTTAACAGATGGAAAAGACACCTATCTTAATGATAACAAATTGTCTGTATTTTATCATTACCAATACCAAGTTTATACTTTGTAGGTCAACCATATAAGACGATGAAACCCATTGAGCTGAGTGTCAACAGTTTTGTCAATATAGAATTCTATAATGCTTCTTTGTTAGATAAAGTTGAGATTTTGGTGCTCAATCACAGTTTAAACTGTTGCCTAAACATTTGGCTACATGATTGTGTATCAAGTCTTAATTATAATATGTCTACGTGTGGTGAGAAACGAATACTAATTCTGAACATAAGAGGAACGCTCGTTAGTCCCGGTGACTCCCATATCTTGGGTTTTAACAGAAATGACTCATGTATTGGTCGTGCGACACTTCTTCTAAGAAGAACAGGTAATAATAATATAAACTTATTTTAAGTTTTGTTTTTGGAGAAGATGGACATATTCAAATACATGGTCAAATAATTCTGATAATGTGATTTGAAATTATAACTATTATACCAGACGAAATTTTTAAAAAATTAAGAGTTAAATTCACATTCAAAGGCTTTTTTAATTGATTAAATGTTTCTTTACTGCCAGCGGCAAATATTACTTGTATATTCAGGACGACAGCCCGGAGCATATTAACTATAATAATGATAAATGAACCTTGATTTGTTTTAGATCGACACACTGGGTCGGATTTTTAACGTCACTAGCTCTCGAAAGTAACGCTCCACAGAGATTTATGTCACTTTACCCTTCCACATTATTCTGACTCTTGGTCCACAAGTCTTTGCTTTTACTCCTAATACTCCTCAATGCTGCTTGCTTAGCGGAGAAGCAGCAAATACCAATTTCAATGTCTTTGGTTTTACCCGAGCCAGGATCGAACCCACGACCTTCTGCACTCAATCCACCACTGAAGCAGTCTATTTAAAATGTAGAAACAAAAAGCTTAAAGTATACAAATTAAAAACATCAAGTAGAAACAAACGCTTGAATTATATGCTGACATAATATTAACAATTATTATTATTATTATAACTTTTCAGACACCACTATTGTCACAACTACATCAGGACAACATATTACAACATTACAGCCTACAATAACGTCGGTTATGGACAATATACTTACAATACCTAACACTATTGACTTTATTTCAAATAAAATAAACTCCAGAAATAGTGATAACGTCAACTTCTATTCGTCAGGTACAACGTCCGAACTTAACATTTATTCGCTTCATTCAATTCTTCTAAGTAGCACATTATCAGTCAGTCCATCGAATATTGAAGCGACTAATACAACAGTAACAACTTTTACAAATGACTCACTAGAAAATAGCAACTTAATACCTTCAGTATCACTGATGCCAACCAGTATTAATCATACTACTATTGGGAGTATAACATCATACACGTTTATTGTGCCTAAGGCAACAGGTAAGTTATAAAATGTCTGACAAAATTACTGATTTCCAGCTTTCTTGAACAACTTGAGGATCAAGGTTAAATATAACTTTGGTATTTGGAGTCAATCAAAACGCCTTAAATTTTTCACTTACAATCTACTTTTTATAAATGTACATATAGAACCCGTTGTTATTTAATTGGTCTTACCCTCTAAAATATTGATACTGAAAATAATAAAACTCTTGCGAAAGAAGTACTTAAAAGGATTACTTATTATTTTCTTTATTTTTTGGTCATTTGAGCGATGCAATTAATCCGCAATGCTCTTTAATGTTTGAGTATACAAATCTGCGAAATTTTTTGTTGCATTTGAAAATACGAAATTATACTAGTATTTTTATTGGTATATGTAGAAGCAACGGACATTGTTGTCTTCTAAGTAGCAAACACGGTTTTCAAAGTATGTGTCTGATACTTTTCGATTTTGTAAATAAAGAAACAAAGAGGGACAATGGACATCTTGATAGATCATGTCAGAAAGAAACAGCGTTTTTCTAATTTTAGATGAAAATAATTAGCCAGTCTTCGACTGATTGATTAATTGGATGTGGCTTACTGTCCAGCAGCAAATATTTTATGCATATTCAGGACGAGAGCATATTAATAAATAAGGATGATAGTTCTTTTTTACTAGACCAACACGCTTAGTCGGATTTTAACGTACTACCTGAGCCCGCAGAGAGTTCCACTTAACCCAACTGCAGACGCATTATTCTGGGTCAACAGTTTATGCTGTTACTATTAAATGCCAATTTATATGAAGATTGACCCAATCGGGAATCGAACACATAATCTCTCGAACTCGAGGCAAGCTGTCTTACCATTACGCCACCGAGGCAGTCAGCCAGTTTTGAATGCTTGTCATAAGTATTTTTTTGGAGATATAATATTAGAACGAAATATTTCACAAGGTGTGTAGTACAATTCGTCTCCGTCCTTCTTTGTCTGTTCACGATGTCACTTTGATGTTGTAACCGTAAATGCAATTTGATGCCATATGTGCATGCGATATTACTTTGCACTCTTAGAATGTGCACGACAAATGTATAAGGGTATCATGTAGGTAACATCTTTAATGCAATTTTTTGCGAATACTTCCAACAAATCTATCAATTATAATAACTGTGAAAGACTTGTGCATATTTACGACGAGAGCATAAAAAATAAGGATGAGAGCCCTTTAAGGTTAATTTGCTCCAATATTCGTTTGTTAGTTTGTGACCAAACTCAAAGTGTATAATGCTATACTACGGTATATAATAGGAAAGCTGAAGGAATGAACATGTCAACCTAACATACAGCACACGTTTATTTATTATAAAACTTATTCGAGTTCCTTACAAAATTAAGTTGTTTTGTGGGGAACTGGGGAGTTCAAAATATCAAATAGAACAACTGGTCCAGAAATGGTATACCTACTACCCTTGTACCAAGAGATATATATTTAGCGCTAAATTTGATATACCCTTTCAAAACTTATTTGAAAATGTGGTCGTCAGACTTCACTATCTCATGTCAACAATCACCAAGTATACAGGTATGAAGCTCATGTATTTGCTCATTTCTAAAACCAAAATATACGAAAAATGAGGAAAATAAAAAAAGAATGTAACAGGAAAGTTTATGTTTCAGATCAGTTAAGAATACTGTTAAGCAAGCCGCTTTACAAACATCCATCTTCCTATTTTTGTGCGTCACAATTATTTATATTTTTTTAGTAATTAATATGTTTATTACTGGTGTCTTAATATATCTGTTGCTTTTTGTTTTAAGTAAGGGCAACCTCTTATATGTTCATTTTTATTTGACGTGGAAATATATGCGTGTAAAATTTTATAAGACAATGACTTGGCACACCTCATCACATAATCAAAATATTGCTACTGCTTTGAACTTATATTTTGAAAGCACCTCCATAAATTGTTTAATACCTTTCTTGACTCGCTCTTAATCTACCTAGGAACGTTCAATAGTTTGGGATTTCGAAAAATCAGGATAATGAAATTGGCTAAAATATTTTTTTCTGATAACTTTTATAAACTATTTATTAGGATACAGAAAAACTATTTTGTTCCCGCCTTCTGAGCTTGGCAGGATTTTTTATTCATAACTTGGGGTTTTCCTAGTTTAAGTGGTGGTCCGATTTGAACTGAAATTT
Organism: Geukensia granosissima; assembly: GCA_032357055.1. NCBI lineage: Eukaryota > Metazoa > Mollusca > Bivalvia > Mytilida > Mytilidae > Geukensia > Geukensia granosissima. The sequence continues at coordinate 8,870 of JAULBM010321262.1, read as the reverse complement.
CACACGTTTAACCTCCAGTAAAAGTACATTCAGTCACCAAATCACTCAACCAGTGATTATTGTTGAAGACTCTTCTGTACGTTTTTTTTTGGTTTCCATTTACATTATGACATAAAGTCCATACTTTTTATCTTTGTTTACATACAAGCGTCATGTCGGTAACTTTTAGGTCATTTGATGAATATTTAAAAGGGAGATCATCTGAGCGAAGTAGCTTTCAGCCTGGGCGGTAATTTTATGTATGGACATATATTTTGTTCCTTTTACTTGCCCGAAGGTTTAAAATTTGTATGGACAATTTATTCCGAAATACATGTAACAACATTTTTTTTTATCTTTTATCCAATTTTTTAGACTCTACTGTAGACTATACTGTAGAATCCACATCGGTGGTAGGTGGCGATGTTAAAGTTGAAAACAAAAACGAACAGAAAGGTTTGTGATTAAACAATTAAGGAATTATATCTTAAGTAATAAATTAACTTTCGATTGGCCTTATTGGTACCTCACTTGTGTATATAAAGAAAGTTTTTTAGATTTAATTGAGAGTTATTGTACGACAAGACTGGATGCATATAACAAGACAAGTACCACTTGTTGAAAGAGGTTGCTTAGAGTTCCCAATATATTTCGATTAAGCAACAAAAACAATTGTCTCGCGACAAAGTCGGAATACGTTATTAAATACGTTTTCACCAACAACGTTTAGCTGAAACTTTTTCAATTTATGTCCTTTTTTTCAGATAATCCAAACTCAACAATAGCGCTTGGTATAACCGTATCTTTATTTGCGTTAGCAGTAATCATTATTGGTGTGCTGATTTTCAGGTAACCATTTACAAATACAAATTCAATTCATGAATCGTTTTTTGATATCTCACTTACAAAATTGCAGAACCTTGCGGAGCATCAGAATTTACACTTGTTTTTGTAGAGTTCGTGTTACACAAGCTTTAGTTTACAGTCAAGTGTTTTGTGACTTATGTTTGTCTTTACTTTATTTCGTTATCTGTCTTCTGACTAGCCCATTTGGTATCAGTGAATTCTTTTCACAGGTTTCAATAGATCACGCTAGTATGTGCAATACAGAATAATTTATAACTCAATTCATCTATTCACCCATTTAACATCTTATGTATCTAGTTATTAACTGAGATTATTCACTTACCTTCTGCCTCATGTTGAAGAAGCATAATAGAATTTGCTAGTGTTGACAAAATATCAGGGAATTTATTCATAAAATGTTTGTGGAAAAACTCATTGTGATTCATAAATAAAAAAATCTTTTACACTCTATATCTCAATTCTTTAGATACTGAATTTTGTTATGTAGAGTGTTGTACAAGACCAGGAAAGATGAGCATGTGAAAGCAGACGACAATTCAGGCGTTTTCTGTGGGAATGACTTTGTGATGCACAATCCCGGTTTCATAAACGAAGTACCGACTGCTGTGGCGACGCCAGACTTTATAAAGATTCGTAAAGTGTCTGATTCCAACACAGATGAAATGATGGAGGTCGAAGACAAACGATACTTCAGAACATACGATGACTCAACTTACCTAGGAAGTTGTTCTACTTCCGGTTCAACTGGTTCTACAAAACATAACCCTGATTCAAAGTATGCTGGATTGTCAGGTTACAAGAAATATCCAGCACCACAGCCGAACAAGTCTAGTAGTTATATCGCAAATCGTAATTCGAGATACAGTTCCTACCAATCTGGTCCTGAATATTCCCAATATAAAAGACATTGAAGACAAACAAAATATCTTTTAACACTAAATTGTACATGAATAATCTACATGGATATTTGAATGATATATCAATGTCAAGTTTGCAATTCCGGTAAAAAGTTTTTGAACGTCAAAATTCAATTTTCAATAGGACCCAAGAATGTTTTATTAACAAATTATACTCGTAGATTGATCGGATTTACTGCCATAATTAAACTATTCATAGTGTGGTAGATATAAGGTGTACCCAGAATCCTATTTGTGGTTTCTTAATTTGTATGTGTGTGCATGGTTGTACATTAATGTATCTTGTTATATTTATTTAGTAATAAAGCTGTATAAACTTGTCCTTTTTGTTAGTTTAAAGGGTTAAAATTTGCAAATCTTAATATTAAAATTTATCCAATAGTCCGATTTCTATTCAGAACAGCTAAAGACCAAAGCAATCGAAAAGACTTTTGGAAAGGCCAATTATATGACAAAATCCTTCTCTGAAAATGGCGGAGAAGATAAACTTTAATTCTATGAAGATTCACGAGTTTAGAGACACTAAATATAATAGACCAAAGAAGATCTGATGCCTCATTTCTGATGTATCCGAAATTCTTATAATGCAAGGGAATGTTGATTTTGTGTAACATTTCGCACCTAAAGCCAGTACAACGACCGGAACAATATAATGTCTAACTTTTGCATTTACTGTGAAAAATGATTGTTAAAAATGTGCTATCGTTTTTGCATGAGAATGTTTAAAGGAAATAACTAATGATAATTATTTGCCAGAACCCAGAATGGTACTTTTTAAAGGAAGTACGACTTTCTGGGAATGGGTTTTCAAAAAGGACTGTAAGAGAATCGGTTTTCAAAGCTCGTAGAAACTCTATATGGCTTAATAACTCGTTATTTATTTTTAAAAGTACAATTAACTCGACAGAGACAATTAAAATGCTTCACTTAACAAAAAATACACAAAGCATATCAACAGGTATTGACAGTTAAAGGAAAACTCAATAAATACAAAATCATGTAGCTTGTTTGTATTGCCTAAATTTTTAAGCTGGAAATGTTTAAGGAGATGGGTGCAGCCCGTTTAAACCGATCATTTTAGTAACGATCAGCTTCAATCTAGTTTTTCTACTCAACTGGAATCTGCAAAACGTCTTTTTCGATTTCTGAAGGAAAAGTATTTATACAGACACAAATTCATGAATGCTGTTTCAAATAACCGACAATAATCAAACAATTTGACGAGTTGATAAGTTTGAGATCAAAAAGACTAATAAACTATAAAACCCATCTCGTAACAATCATTCATTCGGTAAATATTGAATAAATTAAATACACCTAACTTAATAAACAATTCACTACTACATGAAAATAAGCCTCGGCACAAACTGACCTCTTAACACCGATGTGACTGCTAGCTGTAGTCATTCTGTGCGATGATATTTATTCGTCTCCAAATGCATAACCAATTCAAGGCCATTACCACGCCCGTATTGAATTACATTGAATAACTTTTACAGTTTTTTGTACGGTTTGTATCTTTGTTTATTATTGCTTGGATTTGAGTGCTTCTTTTTTTATGTTTGGATCTTGGATTTCCTATGTTTTGGTTCTAATGCTGATGAGAGGTAATTCCTGGAAAATATACATATCATACTCTAATTCTCCATATTTATTCAACATTGTTAATTTTGTATTTTAAGGTAAACTTTATTTGATTTTAATTCATAATTTTTTCATGACAGTCTCATAGACAATTAAACGACACATGCTTTGATTACTATCACTGGTTTTTTTTCATTGCTGGTGGACTGCTAGTCCCTGATGGCATTCTCAGCCAGAATTTTTATCCTGACATAATTACCAGAAATTTCAAACATTTTGACCTCGAGCACTGCTGATGAGTTGTCAATCAACGAAATGTCCAAATAGAGCAACAATATCAAATTGGAATTTTGTGATTACTACCACTAGTTGTATTTCACTTTTTGTGGACTGCTAGTCCCCAAGTGCATTGTCGGCCTAGTAGTCAGAATTTATCCCGACATGATTCATTACATAAATTCCAACAAATTAAAAATCTTTAAAAATTACCAGAACTTTCTAACGGTCTACCTTCTGATCCAGAGGCAACCCTTGGCTTAGTATGGACTCCTGTTTATTTTGAATGTTTTGGGTTCTCATGTTTGTGCCTATTAATTTTCTTTGTAACCGGAATTCCAATTTTGACCTCTAGCACTGCTGACGAGTTGTCAATCAACGAATGGTCATATAGTGCATCCAATTAAAATTGGTATTTTTTTTTACATTTATCCATATAACAAGAAACGCATATATGTTTGAGTTTTGTCTATTATACTGTCGATCGACGGGATATTTCTAGAAATGTTACATTAATAATAATGTCATATAACTAACTGTAACTTGTTAATTTTGCGAAAAAGTTTGAATGTAAAATTATTAACAACAAACGGTAGTTTACTGATTACAGAAATGTGAAATGCCGAAAATTACCAGGAAATTCTAGGGTTATTCCTTCTGATGCAGTCGTAAACCTGAGCTTAAAATGTACTCCTGTTTGCGAAGATTGTTTTGGCTGATGTCTGAACTTATTAATTTCTTCATTGTATTTAATTGGATTTCCAACATTATAACACCGAGCGCTGCCGACGAGTTGCAAGTTATATTATGCATCAGCTTTATTTTTGTATATTGTGATGATGTTGTTACTGGAAGAAACAAGACGCAAGTTCATTATTTGCTGTCATACATGAAGAATCACAAGGTCGTTAATGGCCGGTACGACCCAAAAACTTTTTAGATTAAGATTTTTAAATGTTGTATCAGGGACTTTAATAAAAAGTATTCGAAGATACTTAAAGGACAAACAGAATCGTTAAATAAGAAGACAGTCAAGACCGTTGCCAAGAAAAAAGAAACAAAAGACAAACATAGTACATGCAACAATACACTGAAAACTAAAGCTAGAGTAAAATGAACTCTACGATAGGATGTATTTAAAAACAATTCTGTTAAATTGTCACTATGCAAAGTTCGCATTTACATTGACTTTTACATGTTTTACAGGGCTTTAAAAGGCCACGACTACCACTTAAGACCATGAACAAATCATAAAAGTATATTGAAGGTCAGTTTCAAAAAAAGGTCGGAACTGGTATTAAGTATCAAATACCAAATGTTTGTCTTTGATATCTCGAAAACTAAGATTTATCGCATATTCACATAATAAAAATAAATTCTGTTGAAGCGTTTACTGGTGATATCCAGCAGTTGGATTCATGAAGTGGTAAAGGTCCTATAATACCACCGCTTTGAAAGAGAAAACCATCCGACCTCGTTGTACACCTGCTTCAGAACTATTGTGTCAGCATTACATGGGGCAAGCTCAGCTTGTTACAAATGACTTGTTTTTTTTCTTTTCATCCTAAAGAGTTTAGAGCTGAAGCATGAAAATATTTAAGGGTTATGTGACTTTAACTTCATTTTTATCGCGTGATCAATGTTGAATGTGGTACATTTCCCGATTTTTCATGCAGAGTCAGTTTAAGGATTCCACGACGGTTGTTGCGCGCAAGACAAGGGATGCTTACCATTTAAGAGCACCTGATCCCACTCCTGATTTTAGGGGAGTTCGTAGGTTCCAAGCCTTTGTTCCTTTTATTTTCGTTTTATCTTTTGGTTTGTTTCTAATTTGCTTGTCTCTTTTAACTATGCACTTTTGATCTCTAGCATGGGTATTCTACACCAGACTTTTAAACGTTTTTATAAAGCACTTTTGTTGCTTAACCGTTATCAGTGGATCACAATCTATTTCGGGTGATATAAAATACATCGCAATGATACAGATACACGGTATTTGGACTGATATGATCATGACTGTTGGTAACAGAATTTTTAATTATCGAGTTGGTAATTTTGTGGGTTTTATCACTTTGCGATTAGAGAGATTACTTTGGTGCAACTATTAATTGGTTTGGCATTTTTAGCATAACAAAGCTTTATGAAAAGAAACCAGATGACTCTGAAATTCCCATTGTAAAACTTTCAGGTTATATGTAGCAGCATTCAAGCCGAAGCAGCATTAGGATGTACATCTCTCAAATAAAACGGTATTTCATAACTTCTATCTACCTACTCTTAAGATATAATTGATGTAGGGTTACTGCTGACAAATAAGCTACTAAACCAAGGATTTTACAATGAGTAAAGTGAGCAGTAGGATTGTCTTTTTCTTCTAAGAAAGCTAAGCTTGCCTTCGTTTGTATATGGTTAATATTTCTCGAGATTTTCTTTATGTCTGTTGTTTGTCCCTGCAATCTCCTTGTCTGTCGTCCTCTGGATTAATGATCTTCTTTGGCTCTTTTGATATCTTTGAATTCTTTTCTTCAAGGAGTCACACTTTTTAAGTTCAGTACAATATAAAATCATATTCGTCTACCTGCCTTTTGTGTATCAATTAAAATTGGTTATAATCAATTTCGTGTCCACTATCTACTTTCACGTAAGAAACGTAATGGATAAAACGCCAATAGCAGGTGCAAGATAATTTTCTATGCTAAAATGTAAACAGAAGAAGAATAGAGGATGTAAATAGAAGGAAGGCAAAAGATGGAGTTTTCTTTAATCATCTACATAGGTGTTATTGGTTCCTGTAGTGCTTCGGGGCTGGAAGGCAAGTTTCATTTCTTATTTAAAAAACAATATCTTTCTTAAGTTCCCTAACCTTATTACGTTCGGAACAAGAATTATAACTTCATAACTGTAACAAAAACTTAAATTCTTCAAAAAGCCATCATATGGAACGCAGCAAAATTTAATCATTGTTTGCGTCATTATATGGTTTGGATTGTTTCTAACATGTAAAGTTTATTTAAATTTTATACGAATTTAAAGTCGTAGGTTTGGTCAATATCTAGAAGTCTGTTCATGATTTATAACATTGGCCTATATTTCATTTGAAAGTTCCATCACTGGCAAAACAATCCCTTTTTTATTTGTTCTGAAATTCGGGCAAGTAGTTTTTTTCTCATTTTTTTTTCTGTTTGATTTTAAAGGTTGGTGTGACCTTTACAATACAAAATCTACAAAGTTAGAAGAAGACATAAATATAATGGAGAATTCAATTACAAGACATCCAAACTGCCAGTGGAAAGTAGAGATGGAAGTAGCAACTAAACTAAAGATGGAACTAGATATTGACCAGATGCCATTTTTTGAACAAATAACCTATGATTTCTTGCAAGGTCAACAAAACAAACGACAGTACGATTCACTCAAAATATCGAAGGATGAGTGTAACCATGGTTACACTATTTTGACTATAAATGGTACAACTCAAACTACCACCAGACGAATAACTTCCGGTTTTGTGTGTTTCCAATATACAAGTTCTAACAATGGAAGATATATTGAAAACAGACTGCAACTTCGTATAAAACTAACTTCTATTGAAGTGAAATGCCGAAATGATCAAATCCCAAAAGATCAAAGTAAATGGTGCAAAACAGTTTGCTTTCCGAACAATACTACTAGGGAGGAATGCGACTCGTCAACAACAGCGGTACCCTCAGGTAGTAAAAATGTACAAAATTTCTTTATTTATGTATATACGCGAAGACAAGTGCGAAACATAAGTCAGTTTTAAATGTTTTAAAAGCTCTTCAATTCAGCTTGGTTTGATGTAGTTGGTGAATAAATTTCAATTATAAGGGAAACATGTAGTTTTGGACCTGTTATATGTTTCTAAAACCGATTATTTTTGAGGGAGCAATCTTCAAGAAAATGCTAAAAACGAATTTAATTTTGTGGAAAGAATATGGGTCAATTTCATATCTGAAAAAAATTATCAAATTTTTAAGTATTTTTCCCGTATGAGAATTATGAACAAACTGTATAACAACTTGTTCTAAAATTAATGGTTTTATTTCTCTTTTCATGCGTGGTGAAAGCAGCGACAATCACACCAGCAACATCTGAGCCGAAAAAATTATCAACACAAAGTTTTATTACACAGAATCCACCACATAATATACATGGAAGGTCAACTGTAACCCCATCTCATTCTACGAACACGAGCACCAGTACATTTTACCCAGACCTTAATTTCCCTGTAACATTCAACAGGAAAACGCTGAAGCCGGGTCATGTCACAGAGAAGACTATCCTTCCAACACAGCTAGGAAAGCCAAACGTTTTGACAGAGACAACCACCAAATTCTATCAAACAATGTCGGTAGCTAACACAACTACAGCAAAACAGATTTTACAGATGACAAACCAAGGTAAATCATGACATTTTCTCACTTTATTAGACTTTTACGTTTAAAATAAGATTAATCTTGCAATATTCAGTTATCTGATAATGAGTTAATGTTTATGAGGGAAAGAACAAGAATCCGGTGCTTTTACTTTTATTGCTTATGTCACTGTTATGCGTTAGGTTCCCTTAGTTAATCTTTATGTCCAAACATATCATTGCATTTGTGAAAATGACACATTAAACGAAATGTAACAGGTGATTAACTTTGATATTGGTGTTGTTGGTGTTGGACAGGGGAAGCAAAATTGTGATAGTACCTCATACTCATTTTCATACAAAAGACATGAATTTGGTTTTAATACATAAATAGATTATCTGGTATAAAGATAATTTCACAACTAGTGCTTTATATTTACAGCCTTTATTAAGATTTGACTTTGTTCTTTTTGCGTTGTAGATATATGTACAGGTCTGTACATCGCAAGCACTTTTGCTGGAATTTTTGTTATTACCACAATTATCCTTTTAATCTGGTAAGTCAATTAAATTTTGGTTTTACAATATTCGAAATAAGTGGGCAGTTTTTTTTATACTTTTGTCAAATTAAATTGCATGGCAAAATCAGGGCTAAAGTGATTAAAGGCTAATAAATTGGTGGAGCAGTCGGAAATGACAGCTTTTTTCCTCACCTACTTTCCAGGGGAAGAATCCTTTGCCCATCTTCATTTGGTGAGGGGATTGATTGATTGAATGAATGGTGCTTAACGTCCTGTGGCAAATATTTCATGCATATTCAGGACGAGAGCATATTAATGATGAATGATGATGAATGAACCCTGCTTTGTACT